>JANAVB010018599.1:6059465-6188160 GCA_029216955.1 Iris pallida
TTCTTATTTTGTGGCCTCCTTTGTGGCACTGCTCTTTCTGGGTTTGACCCAGCTGGTTTTGTGTGGCCAGATTTCGGAGCAGCACCCGAGGATCTACCGAACCTCCAGCCGATGGTGGCGACTAGACGAACCCGGGCTACGAGTGGGTTTTCTATTTTGTTTCGCTCACTCTATTGTAAAATTATTCTTTTGAGGCATTTAGCCGACGAGCACCTGTTAGCTCGATGTACTTTACTTACTGTCTGCCTACGGACTGTAAACATGATTAACAAATCCTAGGGTTGATCATGTATGACTTAACTCTTGCTAGTCCTAGCATTTGTACGACTAGCTTCATGATCAGCTGATATGTAATATTTGGGACGCCTTTTATTGTATATTTGGTGGTCAAACATCTGTAATTATTATTTGCTTGAGATTGAGACAGTGGGCTTGACCTTAAGAGACTGTTGGCTTGTAGTAAACCCTCATATCTAGACAGCCGTGACCGTATAGTTGAGATGTATTCTATTTCAATATACGTAGCTGGCTATGTACGCCCCGCTCTCTAGTATTCTGGTTCTGGGGCGTGACAGGAGTGATACCGAGGATCTAACTACTTTCCAGCCAGATGGTGAACACCAGGAGTAACCGAGGCAACGTGTGGGTTTCTTGCTTTTTCACTCTACTATAAATTATTCTTTTAAGGCATTTAGCCGTCGAGCATGTGTTAGCTCGTGTTGCAACTTTATTTGTGTCTGCCTATGGGCTGTAACATGATTGATAAATCCTAGGGTTGATTATGTATGACTTAACTCTTGCTATTCGCATTTTGTATAACTAGCTTCATGATCATCTGAATATGTAATATTTGAGATGCCTTACGTTGTATGTCTGATGATCTAATATCTTATAATAATTATTTGTTTGCTTGAGATTGAGACATTAGGCTTGTTCTTGACCATAAGACACTGATGGATTGTAGATAAAAACTCATGGATTTAGACTGCCGTGACCGTATTACGAAGTGTGTTGTACTCTAATGTACGTAGCTTGCTGTATCTGTCCCCCGCTCTCCAGTATTTGGTTCTGGGGTGTGACATATCATGACCGATACTTCTCAATTTCATCGAATCCTATATGTCAGCGAAGTCGATATGCATCTTTCGATGCTTTCGGTTTGCAACCACGTCACCCGATTTGTCTAGGCGAACGTCCTATCAGTAAATTTTCTAAAAATTTCCCTGTTTTGAAAACTATTTTTGTCGATTTTGGAAATCTGATTCTCGATGCATAGTCGACAAAATTCAAATCTACAAAAAGGATTGCGAATTCATATAGGTTGATTAGGTCTGTTTTTAATTAGTTTTCAAAAATTTTACACATTCAGCCCAACTTCTGCTTCCTAAACTAGGTCTGGACTGATTTCTGCCCTACTTTTATTTTTTGAAACTGTAGGTTTTTCTAATATTTGTGCAATGATTTAATCAAACATTTGAAGTCATTGTACTAAACTAAATTGCAGGGATCTAAAGAGGGTTATACAGGCTCTCTGTAGGTATTTACGACTTCGAAAACTATCAAGCAAGGAGGAAGAAACTCGTGTTCGAAGTAGCATACCTCACTGCGCTGGTGTTGTTATTGGTGCGGCTGTGCGTTGGTGGACCGAAGATCTTTGACATTGTTCGGCGGCGGCAGGCGGTCGACAAGGGTCATCTGCGTCTGGGAGTTCTCCAACTTGAGTGAGGGAGGCGATCACGAGAGATTTGATAGGTTTTTGCTTCGTTCAATATATATATATATATATATATATATATATATATATATATATATAATTTAATTTGAATTCCAAGTTATTTAAACCGATTATTGGATGAATTTTAATCCAATATACTGTAGAATTTGATATGGTTTAAATTTGGAGAAGATTTGGATGGGATTTGATTAAATTAAAACTCGAAAATTCCCTGTTGTATTAAAACAGTCGAGTGAGGGAAAGTTTATATATATAATAATATATATATATATATATATATATAGCTCACTTTTTACTAGAAGGATAGTGTTTTCACGGGGATTACCCCGTGATTCGCTAGTTAGCCGCTCGTCGGACTCGCTACACTCTCTCTAACTGCCATAAGCCTATCGGTTTATGGCATTTAGACGATGACACTGTCCCCCTGGATACCCCTTTGTCACTACCACATTTTTAGTTGAGGATATTAGGTCATTTTGAAAATTTTGGATTTATTTTGAATTATCGGAGTGATGGTTGTTATTTTTGACCTTGCTACTTGAGATTTTGGAGACTAACCTAGATGTTGACCTTAGCTATGGTGACTTGATTAGCATGGTGGGACCCTAGTCTAACTTAAGTTAACCCAAGTTAAGTTATTTTGAATCAAGTTTCATATAGGAGATAAATGATTAGGTTCATGGACTTTTGATTAAGAATTGATTTCCTTTATCATTGAAACTTGGCCCAAGCCCATTAGTCATAACCCTAACCCTAATTCTCCTTTATGGCCGGCCACATAGGGATCCTCTCCTATATAATCTCTCTTCCTAGTTCTTGCCTCTTTTGCATCAATTCAACTTTTGGAAAGAGAAAGGTATTGGTCTTCTTCCCCAATCCATAACTCTTTCATTTTAATTCCTTTTGACTCTAGTTTCTTGCATTAGAACCTAATCCCAATTTATTTTCTGTTCATGGAGAGAAATCTCATATTTGGTACAATTTGGAGCTTTTGGCTTGTAAGAGGAATCATCCTATTTGGGGCTTTTTTATTGTCATTAATACTCTATAGGTAAACAACTTAAACTATCTTTTAATCCTGATTTCTTTGCATAATAGCCTAGATCTAGGTGTCCCCTAGCTGTGGTGTGTGATTGGTGAAATTTTGTATAGATTTCATGTCCGTATTGGCACGTATCATTTCAAGTTCTAAGTGTTTGATAGAATGCCACAAAGGGAATTTATTTGCTATTTTTTGAAAAGTAATTGAATAGAAATGATGATTTATACGCACGTATTGATTTTCCCATGGACTGAGTTGAATTCGAGCCGTGTCTGTGTCCAAACAGGACACGAACACGCTTACTGTGCATGCACGGACAGTGTCCTGCTACTCGATACTGAGTTCTCCCTACTCAGGACACGTGGACACGAGATTTTTGGGGTGGATGTCGGGGCAATGATTGACATTAACCTCCCAAAGTTTGGGATCCAATGGTTCACCACACGAGGAGAACTTGGTCCCGTACTGGATTCATACTGTGCGCGCACAGTCGAAGTTTCCTTACTAACACGCGTCTCGTATCCGCACAGGACACGATGTGGACACTTCGTGATGTTCAGTGTGTAGCCCTAATGCTGGGCTACACGTGGATGTGACCACGTGGACACGTATCGTATATCGTGTCCACGAACGTGATGGACCTGTGCACGAG
This sequence comes from Iris pallida, assembly GCA_029216955.1. Classification (NCBI taxonomy): domain Eukaryota; kingdom Viridiplantae; phylum Streptophyta; class Magnoliopsida; order Asparagales; family Iridaceae; genus Iris; species Iris pallida. The sequence continues at coordinate 6,062,895 of JANAVB010018599.1, forward strand.
ACTGTGCACTGTTTCAACGTGCTCGTGTGTGGGATTTGTTTTGGACACGTTTGTGTCACTACGAAATAGGGCATACAATAGCAGTTTATCTATACCGTTCAAGCCTCCCTGCTATAGAAGGTCATCATCAATAGCGTTCATTCCGCAGTGCTATTAAAAGAGCGTACAATAGCAGTTTATCTATAGCATTCGGGCGTCCCTGCTATTATAATATCATCCATAGCGTTCATTGTGAAGTGCTATTAAAAGTTCATACAATAGCAGTTTATCTATAGCATTTATGTCTCCCTGCTATTTTGTTGTTAACAGAACATTATATAGCGTGTTATGAACGCTGTTAAAGGTGTAGTTTTTTTCTAGACGCTGCTTATGTTGCTATGCCCGTATGTCAAAGTAAGGTATCCATTTCGATTAGGAACACATCGTATTCTATATTTTAAATGATTAAAAAAAAGACTATAGCACATTTTGGGTGCTATATAAGTTACAACATCGTAATGGGATTTAATCGTTACCGTAAAAAAATTTCATGCCAAGGAGTCTGCAGAATACTCATCAAATCAAACTAATCTTTCAGAAATTTTATATAAAATTCTCTCCCCTGGTAAACCGAATAAGAAAATTTTATAATATATACGAAATATATCTTTGCATATTTAGTAACTATATATTGACAAAAAAATTATAAATAAACTGAAATATTTTATGAACCAAATAAACTAAAAATCGAACAGGTTTATTTCGTTCGGTTTGGTTCGATACGGGATATTTCGGTTGGTTTCAATTTTTGTTATTCGATTTTCGGTCGAATTTGGTTTTGGTAATTCGGTTCGGTTAAGCGAGTTAATCGAATGCTAACAATTAAATTATCTACTATTCCAATCATGGGAGAAGCAACACATTTTTTTTATATTTAAAAAAATAAGTTATAGCATATTGTGACTGCTATAGGAGCGATCCAGTTTTGATGTATAATTTATAGCGTTTCGATAGCGGCATTCCCGTCCGTTAGATATTCAGAAATTAAATCGCTACCGTCCACAGCAAAATGCTATGTTTTATGTTTGAAGAAACCTTAATGTATTATCCCCAACCCTTCAACTCCCCAAAACCCGCCAAACAGCGTAGTCCTCCCTCCACGAAAACTCTCCACGAAAATTTCCAAACTTTCCTCCCTCCTTCTCTCTGTCACGAAACCGCTTCCTCAGGAATATAACTGTTACTACAAATAATTTTTTATTCTATTTTGTTTGATTTATTTGTTAGTAATTGATATAATCGCTACGAATGTATAGTAATTATGTAAATTCACACAAAGAAAAAAAATTGCTACAAATTCCTACCGTGTTGACCTCCTTTCTTAACTTTTCATTTCCCTCTTGTTTTTTCATTTGCTCATTTAATTTTCCATTCCCCCTTAAATATCCCTCCCACCGCCCCTCTATGTAACACTATTCTCATCTCTACTTCCCCAACCAGCCCTTTCGTCTAATCCACCCCCATCTTCGCAAGCACTACCGCTCCGAGAGCAACCTCTCCCTCTCCCATGACCTCCACGCCCCCCAACCATATCATCGTTGCAATACCGACGGCGACGAGGAGGACCAGTTCCTCCTCCGCATGCCTCCCTCCTTCTCGGCTACTAGTAAACCCCTTTTTGTTCTCTTCTTGTCTCCTCTCTTCTCACTTTATTTTTTCTAGGGTTTCTAATTTGGTTTTTTTATTTGCATCTGAAGGTTATGGAATCAATCTGTATTGGTATGTTTTGACCATCATAGTTAAGGGCTCCGGCCATCTCATCCGTAAGGGCACAGGCGGAAGATTGTCTGTTAGGTATAATACATTTCTTTCCCGTAGTTAAGTCTTGCAATTTTTTTATGTGATCAATATTGGTTCTCTGGTTGAAATTTGATTTGGGAATTACTTCATTTGGAGCATTTCATGACGGTCTCCTTCAAAATGTATTTTTTGGTTGCCATGATGAGAATTTCTAGCTAGACAATCTTTTATGTGATGGAGGCAGTTTTATTACATCAGTTTGCTGATTGCATCATTTGCCATGCTTGGAGTCCCGAACAATTTAGTAATCTTCTATTTTCCTCCATAATCTCTCCTTATTCCTTCAACACGGTGTATTTTTTCTTCTACTTTAAATTTAAAATCATCCGCTCTCTGATTCTAATAACATTAGTATAAAGGTTGGATAGATTTTTTCACTAGAAGACCTAGGTAAACATGTCGATGGTGGTCCGGTTCATGTTTCTCTAAGACAGTCTCTCCGACCTCCTCTCTAAGGAAGCTTTCTACTCGAAAGCTTCAATGGTGGGCAATGGCCAGCCTCCTTCAATTGAGGGCACCCTTCCTAGTTCTGTAGAGAGATCACAAATATCTGAAGTATTTTTGAACAGGGCACTCTTTCCTCAGTCGGACAGGATGTCCCTTCTTTTTAAAATTGAAGTCCCTAACGACAAGGTTCTAATCTTTTCTTCTTCATTAACCCGTTGACAACGTTATGATTAATATAGTCTTTTATACCATAATGTTCTAGTATAGCTTTGACGAGTGAAGATATTGGGAGGACTGAACCTTCTTGAATCATGGATTATTATTGGCTCACAATCAATTAATCCTAAATTTTATAGATGTTATTGCATAATGTTCATATTTATATTACAGATCTAATGAATTGGAGTCATAAAATAAAATTAAGGAGATTAGATATCGACAATATTTGAGATGGGGCAAGAAAATGGCAAATTTTCTTGATTTTTGGAATATGCTAATGAATTTTTATGGTAGTTTCCCTTATTGTGGAATTCTCTGGTTCAGGTGTTAATGGCTACCTTGTCACTGTTTATCTTATAGTATCTTGCACAAGGCTGATTTCGATGGTAAGAGGGAAGATGCTTGGGTAGAGAAAGTAAAATTTGAAGGGCCAGTTATGTTTCTAGAACCAAAAAATTGCCAAAATGGTCATAAATCTTTGCTTCTTCTTTCTTTAACTCTTATTAAGCTTATAAATTAAGGGCATTTTGATAGTCATAAATCATGGCCTGCAGTTATGAATATCAGCTTGTAATTTAATTTCTGAGGAAACACATTAAAGGAAATGAGTTCAGAAAGTAAATTGAGGAATAAATCAAGTTAAATTTCTGGTTATAAAAGAATTTTAATATTGCTTTTGTTGGGACTGAGCTATGTACTTGGCCGATATTGTGGGGTTATAAAACTAGGTTCATCTTACAGTAGATTTGGCTATTAATTGAGGTGAACTTGTACTTGTTCAGACTACAACTATGTTAGTTGGTACATCTCATGATAAAAGGTCTGACTTTGTTTTCAGGGTTTTGAGTGTTTGCTGCAGATAGAAAAAGCTATGTGGTACATGGTTTTAATAATTAACATTTCCACTATTAATCATAAGTTTTGATTTTGGACTTGACAACAATACTTATCCAGAGCTCCCAAATGAAGAGCTGGCTCCATATGTCGTGTCTCCTTGTCGTCACATACTCCTGTGTGGTCCTTAAATTTCTATAGTATGAAATTGTTGTGACATTGTTTATTATAGTAACTAGTTGTGATTTGGTCTATATATTTAAGGACACTTTTTATCTGTATGATAGAATAAACTGTCGATATCTGCTCTTGTTCATATTAGAAGATATCAGTTACAGTTACTTCGTTGTTGAATGTAGACTGAGTTTGTAGTAGAGATGAAATGACAAAAGGATCTTGTGTCAGCCCATAATGACATCAATATACACGACTACCTCTGTTGTTATTGTTGTTGATTAGCAATTGGATGTCTGTGAATCGGTTGGTCTCCTGCTTAATTTGATATTCTACCCAGTTAACTTTATGTATAACAGATCTGTTAACCCTATAAGGTCTGAGTAACAACATTTTAGCCATTGATGTAAAACTTATTAAATACAAAGCACTATTTTGTTTGTGGAGCATTTGCATACATGATTGGCTAAAATCTCATTAACCATTGACATAATTCTTTTTGCAGGTGTATTTCTTAATGTTTATCACTATCTTCATAAGTCAGTAAAAAATTAAAATAATCAATAGGCTGAAAAGAGGGATTCATGCACATTAACATGTGTTTTTTATGATTTTATTAGGCTCATTAATACCTTAGATATCAAGTGGTAATTTTAATCAATAGACTTGTTTGAGAAAGCCTAAGCTCAGTTTCGAAACTTGCAATTCTGATAGCATTTTTCTACTTGGTTGTCTGATATAGTAAAATCCAGTCCACCCCTGAAAACTAATCCAAAACTGATATTTAGAAATATAGGTATAAATTACTTGACATATTCCAAAACAATATCAGGCAAAAATGATATCTCGATTGATTTGTCCAGTATCTCGAATAATGTGGGATATATGTGTATCCTTATCGTGCATGTATCCTCGATTTTTCAAAGAATTTATATATTTCAAACTGATGTGTCAGTATCTGAATTCGTGTCTGTCTATGCAAACTAGGAAGCTAATATAATGATCCCTATAATGGAAGAGCGGACCATATAATAGAATAGCTACCTATATGGCGATATGTCTTCATTATGTTACCTGAACAGTCAAATTCTTAAATTTTGTGCCTTATATTGTGCTAATGCCCATTAGTATGTTCCTGACATTATTCTTAAGTATTTTGATTATATATAGGTTTATTTAAAAAGTACATTTTTTACCACTAAGTAACTTTGCTATTATTTTCTTTCTGAAACTATCCATTATGGATTTGCATATGGCTTCTAGTGCCAAGCTGTATAGCAACTCCCAAGCCAAGGAAAACGAGAAGAGTGTCAATAACTACATAATTTAACCAGAAGCCATTTTTGTGTATCCTGTACTTCCAGATCTTTAGTAGCATTATTGAACGTCATGTTGTAAACCCATCAACTAACTTCATATTGTGCTCCAGTTATATATATACATGATATATAGCAAAGGTTAGGTCATTTAAAAATATATCAGGAGTTGTATACAATGAGAGAGTATAAATTGAATCATGAAAGAAGATAGTATAGATTGAATCTTAGTGTGTATTCTGGCACTTGTGACACTCTTTCTAGTCCAACTTTTTTCTTACAAATACAACAAAGATAAATGTTTATAGAATACATGAATACATGATCTTGTGTGAACTTATTTTTATATAATAATGCTAATGTATTTTTTCTCAATTTTGTGTAGGTTGGCGTGTAAATTTTCTATGGATGTGGATATAAGCTAGAAGGAAAGAGTCGATCGAGCTGCATTTTGGCCTACAAATATTTTGTATGGAAATGGAATGGTTTAGTTGAATTTTGGACTAGCATTAGGTTACAAATATTTTGTACATCTTGGATTCTCTTTACATGAAATATTTATTTTGGACTACTATTTCGATCACTTTAGGAGTACAACTACTTTTTGTACATCTTGAATGTTTTATGAAAAATATATGAATTTATTTATTTTGGCAAATCTTTTCTATATCTTGATTGATCGAAATAGAAGTTCCGATTGAAATTGTTGAAATCAAAATTGTGATTCAGCATGAATTTTTATGATGCACAGGTTAATTGCATGTGATACAGAACATGTTATTCAGATATGAAATTGTGTGGCAGATTTATAGCACTCAAAAAGCTATAAAAAATAGAAAGCGTTCAGAAACACTATAAATCAACAGCATTAAAGAACTCTATGCACCATCTACAACATTCATAAATGCTATAATTCAACAACAGCATTCAAGAACGCTATAGACCATTCACAACATTTACGAACGCTATAATCCTTCTACACCATTCACGAACGCTAAACCATCCACAACGTTCATGAACGCTATAATCCATTTACAGCATTCAAGAACGCTATAAAGCATTTACAGCATTCACAAACGTATAAACCATCCACAGCATACACGAACGCTATAATCCATCTACAGCATTCAAGAACGCAATAATGTTATAGCGTTCACATGTCTTGACATACTATAGCGTGGGCAATTATAGCGGACAGATATGCTATAGAAGGCTTTATGTAGCGTTCTGCGCATGCCATTATAGGCCATATTTGTTGTAGTTCCAGATTATGGACACTAGGACACTTGCATGACATATACGCGTGCGCACCATTATTTACCAACCAATAAATTGAATGTTTAGTTGTATTTTGAATTCGAATTAATAATTTTCCCTAAATTTCTGATACTAGGTACTGTTATTCAATTTTCTGAGATTTAATTTGTGTTTAACTGATTTAAGAATGATTAATTTATAATGTTTGATCCTATTCTAGTTCTGAGTTTAAGTTTGCATGTTAGGATTCATATTGGCTTGGTGATTGGAGTCTCAAAATGTTAAAGGAGTGTTAAAACTGGAAACTGGAATCATATATACATTGATTCCTAATATTATACACATACACACACACACATATGTACAAAACATGAGAACCTATACCTATCTACTGCTACACTGATTTTCTATTCACACACACACACACACATGTACACAGGAACCTGAACACCCTACATGTCCAGCTACCTACACACACACCCACACTCTACTGAAAACTGATACCTATACACACACACACACAAATGCTCAACCTATGTTGTAAACACGCACACACACATGTACACACTGACCTAAGAACACCCTACAATGTCCAGCTACCTACACACACACCATGTCCACTGTATACACACACACATTACTGTCACACACACACACATATTTACACTAAAACTGATACCCTATATCTATGTTACACACACACATTGAAACACTCACACTTTGACACACACATACACACAGGTACTCACACAAACTGAGACACCTATGTTGTACTGCTATACACACACACACACAGGAAAATCTGAGAACACACCACTGTTATGTACACACGCATGACACACACACACATGTATATCACTGTCACCCTATATCTCTCCCTATATATGTATATATAATATCTATAACCTTGCTAGATAATAATGTAATATGTATATTGCCTATATGAATTTAGTATATATAATGTGGTAAATATATATGAGTGCATGCCAATATTGATTGTATATGGCATATAGCCCTATGTAATTTTTCCTATATGTAAGCCTATGTGTATATGGGTATGTATACACATGAGATTGTGTGTTGATAGCTTGTATAGCATTGTGATGGTATGTGAATGCTAGGTAGACATGGTTAGGCTTAGTGAGACTTGTCTGGTTAGGAATTGACCTAGTTGACCTAGTTTGACTAGTGTAATTGACTAGAGTTGACCAAAGGTTGACTTTAGCCTAGATTGACCCAAACATCCTGTAGAATGTATTGTAGTATTCTATTTTACCATTTTGGATATGTTGTGACTTGTGCTATTCTAATAGGAGTCAGACACCCTCCTCAGGCAGTATTTTCACTTTAGATACTCAGGATATCAGGCGAGTACATTCTCTGACCGTTTCATACTTGATAGGATTTATATTTACACTCTAGATTACTTTACTTGATGTTGTCACGTTGTTAACACGGATTTGTACTATATGGATCCCTTCATGAGATGTTATCTCCCTCGGGAGCATCGGGTTACAGTATGTCATATGTGTTTCACTTTCATCATGTACTCCGGTGCTTTCACCATTCATGTGCACTCTTGTGATTCATGTACTCTCATGTTTATAGAGCCTCCATGTATACAATCATGTGCACACTTTTATGGGACTTCATGTGATATCATGTGCAATAACATAACCTGTTTGGATCCTTGTGTATTGATTAGGGTACGGGGGAGTATAAATGCTCATGTGAACAATTCCAAAGTAGTATACTCATGTACAAACTCTTAGATTACTCATATTCAAATTCAAGCCATTCACATGTCTATCTTGTACTATAAATCACTAGTTCATTGTTAGTTCCATACTTATAGTAGATATTTCCTTATAGTCTTCTATTTTACTTCATGTATATTCTTCAGCGTTTCATGTATCTTACTCTATTGCATATTTATATATCCTGTCATATTATGAACTGCATGAGATATATTGTGCTCGCTCCCGTCCTGACTGGACCTGTTAAAAATATTATAGATGACATTGAGGAGTTCTGTCCCACATACTATAGAGCAGGCCTAGATGACACATGTGAGCTGGACTCCCAGGAGGACCCAACACTTACAGAGGACATTACCCCAGTAGTCTAGGCTAGTTAGCTAGACCAGTATCTTACTTATTATCTTGTCTTATTTGGATACACTTGTATTTATTTGGGGATTTTGTTATTCTGGATATTATGGAGTTGTTATCTTAGACACTTAGATTCTCTCTCTTATCTTGTATTTCATCTGTGGATTATGTTGATGATCTTATCTACCTATCGTACTTTCTACCTTAGCTGTGATTGAGTTGTATATTTTTATATTGTCCTCCATTCGGAGCGTATACATTGTACAGGTACCTTATAATTGTTAGATGTATGTGACCTATGACAGCATTCTACCGCCTACACTGCGACGTAGGCTAGACGTAACCACTTCTCGTGCCCCTACACTGGGTGCGTGTCGTGACACGTTTTTAGTGTTAGCCCATGCAGGTTCTACTAAAAATTACGGTGGTATTCGAACTAGAGTATCACTGCAGCCTGCAATAGGATTAGGATATTTTTAAGGTACTCAATCACATTAGGAAAAACTCTTAATCAGATTTCGTTTATCTAAAATTTGCTGTTTATTGTCTTTCCTTGAATATAAACTGCCCTTTACTATTTTGACTCATTCTCAGAAATTGTTTCTTGTTTGATTTGTCTCCAGGATGGTCGAGACTAGATCTCATAGCCCAGGACACGGGGACACTGATGAGAGGTCTGCCACCTCTCGTCCTCAGCAGCCAGCCCTCGGTACCGCAGCCCAGTTATGCCAGCTGGGGTGGGTTCAGCTGCATTCGAAGGAGCCCCTCTAGCAGTTCGCAGGCAGAGCCCGGTTATTCTAGAGATGCTCCAGCAGCAGCAGCAGCCTTCAGGATCCGTCAACGCAGTCCAACTGTTCACTTTTTTTCAGTAGTTCATGAGGCCAGCAGGCCCAGCAGCAGCGTCAGACGGCAGAGTTCAGTCGGGGCATCGATCTGGCCCTAACGACAATTGAGAGGGCTACAGCTCAGCCTTTGGCAGTTCAGCAGCAGCATCAGCCAAAGGAAAAGGGCATACAGGATTTCTAGAAGATGCACCCGCGGGACTTCAGGGGTACAAAGGGCATCCTGTACGCAGTTGAGTGGATCGAGCACATGGAGGAGATCTTCAGGCTAGCAGAGATTCCAGCGAGACTACAGATTGAGGCGGCGGCTAGTATGATGTAGGACTTAGCTCGCACGTGGTACTAGACAGACCTGAGGGTTGGTACAGTTGGGCAGACTTGGACAGCTTTCAAGAAGCTGTTCAAGGAGAAGTTTTTCCCCGACACAGTGCATGGTGCCCTCGAGACGCATTTCGAGGCTTTGGTGTAGGGCAGTCAGAATGTCGAGGAGTACGCCAGAGAGTTTTGCCGTCTAGACAGGTTTGTTGAGGGGTTATCTGAGGCGACGAAGGCCCGAAGGTTCAGGAAGGGGCTAGTCAAGGAGGTGAAGTCCTATACCAAGAGTGTCCGCAGTGCCACTTTTGAGGAGATCCTGGTGGGTGCCTTAGCAGCAGAGGATGATCTTGAGCTGAGGCTCAAGAGGGGCAAGACACTCAGGGAGCCAGTGGTAGTGGAGGACCGGCCAAGAGGCCGCACTTTCAGCAACAGCACCAGCAGAGACAGTTCTAGGGTCAGGGCCGTGCACCTTTCCAGCAGGTGCAGCAGTAGCCGAGGGTTCAGCCACAGGCACTCAGGCAGCAGCCTGTCAGTTGTAGTTTCTACAAGAAACCAGGTCTTATGTAGAATGACTGCAGGAAGAGGATCGGGAGGTGCCTACTCTGTGGTTCGACAGAGCACCAGTTGAGGGAGTGCCCTCTATCTTCGGGACGAGCAGCTCAGGGAGCGGAGGCCAGAGCCCCAACAGTTCAGCAGAAGGGATCGCTGCCGACTCAGCAACAGCGGTTCGTATAGCACCAGCAGCAGGCCAGGGGAGGCCAGCAGGGGCGAGCTTTCGCCATGGCGGCCGAGGATGCAGAGGCTATTGGGGAGCTGATCGCAGGTTCTGTTCTTCTCGACTCCATTCCAGCTTTCGCTTTATTTGATTTCGGGGTTCCCATAGTTTTGTGTCTGTATCATTTGCTATTAGGCATTATCTTGTACCTGAATCATTGCCTAGGACCTGTAAGATCATGACCGAGCGTGGTATTATCCTCGTGAGTGATGTTTGTAGAGGGCGGAGTGTTATTTTGGGAGGCCGAGAGTTGGAGGTGAGTCTGCTCATAATGCCACTACCGAACTACGACATCGTATTAGGTATGGATTGGTTGAGCAGGCATCACGCCAGCATAGATTGTCGTAGGGGTAGAGTTCTATTCGGAGTGCCAGGAGATCCAGAGTTTGAGTTCACCCGACGACAGGCGGAGCAGAGCAGCGAACTTTTCTGTGGAGTTTCAGTCGAGGAGCAGGCGGTTCCACATCCTTGATGCTTGATTCGGAGTTCATAGACGTCTTTCCAGAGGAGTTGCCAGAACTTCCACCGAACAGAGACGTTGAGTTCTCGATAGACTTGGTTCCCGGCGCGGAACCGATTTCTTAACATGTCTATTGAGTGAACAACAGTGAGTTGGTAGAATTGAAGAAGCAGGTGGATAAGCTGCAGGACAAGGGCTTCATCCGATCGAGTTCTTCACTTTGGGTGCACCGGTACTCTTTGTACTCAAGAAGGATGGGTCGGTACGGATGTGTATCGACTACAGGGCACTCAACAACCTTACGATCAAGAATAGATACCCACTGTCGCGGATTGATGATCTCTTTGATCAGTTGAGCAGAGCTCGAGTTTTTTCGAAGATTGATCTGAGGTCAAGTTATCATCAGGTAAAGGTAAAGAAGGAGGATATCCCAAAGACCACATTCAGGATGCGGTATGGTCAGTTTGAGTTCTTGGTTATGCCGTTTGGGCTGACCAATGCCCCGGTGGTATTCATGAACTTGATGAACAAGGTGTTCCACCAGTACTTAGACAAGTTCGTGGTGGTGTTCATCGATGATATCCTAGTGTACTCGAAGACTGAGGAGGAGCACTTGAGAGTGGTTCTGGAGACACTCAAGAGGGAGGAGCTTTATGGCAAGCTCTCAAAGTGCGAGTTCTTTCTGGACAGAGTTGACTTCTTGGGTCATGTGGTGACTGGAGATGGGATCTCAGTGGACCTGAAGAAGATCACGAAAGTTGAGGCTTGGTCGGTACCGAGTTCAGTAGCAGATATCAGGAGCTTCTTGGGATTGGCAGGCTATTACAGGAGGTTCGTGCAGGATTTCTCCCAGATTGCAGAGCCGTTGACTAGGCTGACCCGGAAGGATACAGAGTTTGTTTGGTCAGAGGAGTGTCAGGTCACTTTTGATGAGTTGAAGAAGCGGCTGACGACAGCTCCGATTCTGACCTTGCCATGAGGATCAGGAGGGTTCACTATCTACAGTGACGCCTCATGAAAGGGTTTGGGTTGTGTCTTGCAGCAGCATAGGAAGGTGATTGCCTATGCTTCCAAGCAGTTACGTCCCCATGAGAAAAACTACCCTACCCACGACTTGGAGTTGGTAGCAGTTATTTTTTCTTTGAAGTTGTAGAAACACTACTTATACGGAGAGAGGGTAGAGATCTTCACAGATCATAAGAGCTTGAAGTATGTGTTTACACAGAAGGAGCTCAACATGAGGCAGTGCGGGTGGTTGGAGTTGATGAACGACTTCGATATTTTATTACAGTATTACCCAAGGAATGCCAATGTAGTTGCCGATGCCTTGAGTAGGTATCTGACAGCCATATATTTGACTATGGATCGTCACTTGCTAGCAGATTTGAAGAGCCTGGGGATTGAGGTGATTGTGCCAGGAGTTCAGATGCAGATGTGGGCCTTCAGATTCAGTCGAACTTGATGGAGAGGATCAAGTTGATGCAGTTCGAGGATGTTGCTCTGCGGTGTATCCGAGAGCAGGTTCGAGCAGGGCTGGTGGATGATGAGTTTACTCTTGTAGAGGATGGCGCTTTGAGGCAAGGTTCCAGGCTTTGTGTGCCCAATAGAGAGGTTAGGGAGCAGGTCATGCAGGAGGCCCACCGATCTTAGTACTCTATACATCCAGGTGCCAACAAGATGTACAGGGACCTGAGGAAGCACGCCTGATGGTATAGGATAAAGTGGGAGGTAGCTCGCTTCGTAGCCAAATTTGGTATGTCATCAGGTCAAGGCAAAGAGGCAGAGGCCAAGGGGTTTATTGCAGCCATTACCCATTCCAGAGTGGAAGTGGGAGCACATCATAATGGTTTTTGTTTCTAGATTGTCACGTACACCAGGAAGAAAAGATGCGATTTGGGTCATCGTAGACAGGTTGACCAAATCAGCCCACTTTTTGCCATTTAAAGTGGGTACGTCTACTGAGAGGCTTGCAGAGATGTACATGCGGTAGATTGTTAGGATTCATGGAGTTTCGGTCAGCATTGTCTCAGATCGGGATTGTCGCTTTACTTTCCATTTCTGGCAGAGTCTGCAGACTAGTTTGGGCACTCAGCTCAAGTTTAGTACTGTATGCCACCCTCAGACGGACGGACAGTCATAGAGGACTATTCAGACGCTCGAGGACATGCTGCGGACATGTATCTTAGATTTTGGAGGATCCTGGGAGGATCACCTATACTTGGTGAAGTTTGCTTACAATAATAGTTTTCAGGCCAGCATTGAGATGTCACCCTTTGAGGTACTGTACGGGCGTAGGTGTCGTACACCCTTATCTTGGGATGATGTTGGAGAGGGAGCTTTATTGGAACCTAAGATGGTTGTTGACACAGCCGAAAAGGTGAAGACCATCAGGGACAGACTTCGCGTGGCGCAGGACAGACATCGACATTGGACCGATAGCCACCGGAGGTCTTTGGAGTTTGAGGTACAGATTAGAGATAGAATTAGAAGTAGGTGTTGTTTGTGTTTGTTTGTTTGATCATGTTTGATTAGTTTTGTAACTTAAGACCTTGTTTGTGTTAGGTCGGAGATATGGTTTTTTTAGGATATCTCCGACTCGTGGTACCATACGTTTTGGTGGAGTTGGGAAGCTTAGACCGCGCTTCATCGGACATTTTGTGATCAGCAGGAAAGTCGGTGACGTGGCATACAGGCTAGATTTGCCACTTGCAATAGTGGGTGTCTACAACGTATTCCATGTATCACAGTTGAGACGGTTTGTGGCTGATCCTAGCCATGTACTCGACCATTCGGAGATTGAGGTGGGACCTACTCTAGTTATCCAGAGCAGCCAATGGAGATTCTGGATCGTCGGGAGAAGGAACTGAGAAACTAGGTGATACCCTTGGTTCGTGTCGCATGGAGGCATCATTCTCCAGGAGAGTCTACCTGGGAGCGGGAGGATGAGATGCGCGAGCGATACCCATATCTTTTTGGACCATGAGGTATGATTGTCTATCCTTCTCATCAGTTTAGTTTCGCCTTTTTAATTTCAAGGATGAAATTCTTTTAAGGAGGGTAGATTTGTCACTACCACTTTTTAGCTTGAGGGTATTTTGGTTATTTTGAAAATTTTGGATTTATTTTGAATTATTGGAGTGATGGTTGTTATTTTTGACCTTGCTAGTTGAGACTTTGGAGACTAACCTAGATATTGACCTTAGCTATAGTGACTTGATTAGCTTGGTGGGACCCTAGTCTAACTTAAGTCAACCCAAGTTAAGTTATTTTGAATCAAGTTTCATATAGAAGAATAAATGATTAGGTTCATGGACTTTTGACTTATGAATTGATTTCCTTTATCATTGAAACTTGGCCCAAGCCCATTAGTCATAACCCTAACCCTAATTCTCTTTTATGGCCGGCCACATAGAGATTCCCCTATATAATCTCTTCCTAGTTCTTGCCTCTTTTGCATCAAATCAACTTTTGGAAAGAGAAAGGTATTGGTCTCTTCCCCAATCTATAACTCTTTCATTTTAATTCCTTTTTAACTCTAGTTTCTTGCATTAGAACCTAATCCCACTCTATTTTCTGTTCATAGAGAGAAATCTCAGATTTGGTACAATTTGGAGCTTTTGGTTTGTAAGATGAATTATCCTATTTGGGGCTTTTTCCTTGTCATTGATACTCTATAGGTAAACACCTTAAACTATCATTTAATCCTGATTTCTTTGCATAATAGCCTAGATCTAGGTGTCCCCTAGCTGTGGTGTGTGATTGGGGAAATTTTGTATTGATTTTGTGTCCGTATCGGACACGTATCAGTTTCAAGTTCTAAGTGTTTCATAGAATACCACAAAGGGAATTTATTTGCTGTTTTTGAAAAGTAATTGAATGGAAATGATGATTTATATGCACGTATTGACTTCCCCATGGACTGAGTTGAATTCGAGCCGTGTCTGCGTCCAAATAGGATACGAACACGCTCAATGTGCACGCACGGACAGTGTCCTGCTGCTCGACACTGAGTTCTTCCTATTCAGGACACGTAGACACGAGATTTTTGGAGTGGATGTCGAGGTAATGACTGACATTAACCTCCCAAAGTTTGGGATCCAATGGTTCACCACACGAGGAGAACTTGGCCCCGCACTGGATTCACACTGTGCGTGCACAGTCGAAGTTTCCTCACTGAGACGCGTCTCGTGTCCGCACAGGACACGACGTGGATACTTTGTGATGTGTTCAGTAGGTAGCCCTAGTTCTGGGCTACACGTGAACGTGACCACGTGGATACACGTGTCGTGTGTCGTGTCCACGAACGTGATGAACCTGTACACGAGACTGTGCACTGTTTCAACGTGCTCGTGTGTAGGATTTGTTTTGGACACATTTGTGTCCAGATTATAGACACTAGGACACTTGCATGACGCATACACGTGTGCACCATTATTTACCAACCAATAAATTGAATGTTTAGTTGTATTTTGAATTCGAATTAATGATTTCCTCCAAATTTCTGATACTAGGTACTGTTATTCGATTTTCTGAGATTTAATTTGTGTTTAACTGTTTTAAGAATGATTAATTTACAATGTTTGATCCTATTCTAGTTCTGAGTTTAAGTTTGCATGTTAGGATTCATATACTACAAGAAAAAAGACGATTCTTGATGGTTTATAAGTTGACGGTCGTCAAAAGCCGTCAACAATAGTGGTTTTCTTGACGTATTTAGGCTTATGTCAAGAGAGGCCCTTTTATTTGTTAAATTAGCAATTTTATACCATATATGTTGACGGTTTCGGAGGACCCGTCAAGAAACAGCAATTTATTTATTGACGATTTTGGTGATAACCGTCAAGTAATGTATGTGCCAAAAACTTAGCAGGATTTTTTCAACTGCCATTTTAGTAAATTTTTTAAAAATTTTATGTGTTGACGATTGTGGTTCCTTTTAATGGATGAACCCAGCAAACTTTCTCCCGATCGTCCCCTTTCTTTCCTTCTCTCTCCTAACTTTTTCCTCCTTTAGAGAGAGAGCCCCCACTCCTCTCCTCTAAAGAGCCCCCACTCCTCCTTCCTTTTCTAAACCCTATAAACCCTAAAATTGCTCTCCAACTACTCTGCATCCTCGCCATGCCTGCCGATGTCGAATATGCCGCCGTTGTCCTCAACGCCGCCGGGTCGTCGACATCACCATCGTCGACTTCCGCGCCGACCCCCACCGGGAAGACCATAACTCGAGGTAGAGATCAGCGATTTCCTTCTCCGTTGTCAACTTCCCAATCCTCCTCCGCCGCTCCTCCTCGAAAATTAGGGTTAGGGCTATGGCGATGGAATCAGTTCTCCCGGCGGTGATCGTCGGCGAAGGAAGGATCGGGAGGGCGCTCCAGGGTATGGGAGAGGCCAGGACCTCCTCGGGAGGGGCCAGTTGGTTCCCGCCGACTTCAAGGGCCCGGTCTTCGTTTGCACCAGGAACGACGATCTCGACGTGGTGTTTGAAGCCACTCCGGCTTCACGATGGGCTAGTAAAGTTTGTGGTTAAACCCTCTGATTTATCAAATAATTAACTTGCTCTGTTGGATAATTATAATTCCCACCAAAATCTGAGGTCCTCTATTGTCTTGAGTTAAATGGTTAATTTTGCTGGATGTCATCAAGACCAGGATGCATGTCCATGGCCTCCCCAACTTAACTCATTTTTCGAATTTCCTGGTAGAGACTCCACTTTTTATTTTATTATATCATTCGTCTAGACATTTTAGCAAACATATGGTGTTCGACCCTTTTGCTTCAATTCCACTTTTAACAAGTTTCCCGGCTTAATTATTTTGATGTCCATCAACGCTTAAGAGTATTAGAAGCTGTTGTTATGTCACATGTGAAGGACATGATGCTTTTTGCAGACTTGTTCTTTCCTTTTCCCACACAATGAACTTTCCTTTATGCTTTTTGCAGACTTGAAATATGAATTTTTTTGGGGAATTTTGTAAATTTGTCCTAATATTATTATTTTCTCGCATTATCTACTGAAAAGATGGAGATTTGAATTCAAAAATATGATTCTTGATCCAACTAAACGTTACAGATCATTCACAAATATGGGTGCTTGGATGCAACTTTTATTCCTGCAGATATAAAAGTTGTAGCAAACCAAACACTGAAAATCGTTTAGCAACACTTTGCATGCAACAGGAACACAGAGATATACACAAACTTAATCTATAGCTATCAGGTTTATAATTTCTTCTCTCTCATACAATTTTAGACAAGCATTGTTCAAGTTCAATTTTATACAATGTAGCCTAGTTAGCTTTCCAAATAATTGACCAAATCAATGGAAAGTCGAGGCTTTATAACCTGGTGGTACAATCATTGAGTTATGCATCTGTCCTACAGAACATCCATAACCCTTTTTTGCATTCTTCCTCAGAAACTATATTGTTGTAACAACTATATCTAATAACATTAGCCAACTTTTTATCTCAATCAACAATAGACAAAAGAAAGGAAAAAAATAGAAACAAACAAGCAAACATTAGCCAATTTCTTTCTATAACAATCACTTAGCTATGTCTATGTTGCACGAATACATGCATGGCACTGACTTTTCTAGACAGGTTATGTGAAAATTACAAAGTGATGAACTATCCTAGTTTCATTTACTATGGAAGTACAAGCATCAGTAAAGTTTTATTTCAGACGCCATATTTAGTCTTGTTGATCCTAGAGCATATTGGTGTTCCGCATAACAGGTTGATGTTCTATCTGTGCAAACACAGATTCATGCTTCACTTTGAAAATCTTGTGTCCTATGTAGATTGCTTTAAGAAAAGAACAATGATAAAGGCACACAGTTTCGATCTCAAATTCTTTCTTATTTTTCTTACTTCTAAGCAAAGAATCTATTTTTCAATGTTACAATTTTAAACATATTGACTTTAGAAGTGCCAATACCTAAGTTGTAGACATATTTGCATTATGATTCATCTTCAATTTTGACTCCCCCAGTAGAATGTTGTCTTTACTTTCTGTTGACTGCAAGACATGACAATGTACTACTGTTACTTAAATGACAGTGTCTTGTTTAAAATCTCATTTCTAGCATTGTCTTTGTGTCAACCTTTTGGTTTGGTACAGGGTTTTGCTAACTTGATTGATCAATGGTGAAGACAAAGTTTTCGGTAAGAATTCGGATCTTTTTCTTGCTGTGTATTTTAGTTTTCCTCGGTTTGCATTTGATTTTTGAGTTTAGTTTATTAAGTTTGTATTTTTACTCGGTTTCCTCAGTTTGCATTTGGTTTTTGAGTTAAATTTGTAGTTTTGGGCTATGATGAGAAGGTGACGGTACATGTTCTGGTTTGAGTTTTGTGCCTATGCTTGTAGTTGGTTTTAGTATATGTTTAGTTCTTCTAGGCTAAATTATTGTCATTTTTTGGGGCAATGTATCATTTTTTTTTTGGAGTATCGGTTGGTTTCAGTATGTTCAGTTCTTCTGCGCTGTATAGGTTCAATTTTTTTAGTATCAGCTTTTGGGTTTGGAAATATATTTTCAGTATTTCTTACCAAACTCTGAGCCCTCTTGGGAACCAAACAGCCCTTGTATGCATTTCTATATCAGTTGGCTTTGGTTATCACTGGCATTTGCGTATCAGGTTGTTGTCCACTTTTAATTTTTTATATGTATTTGGTTTCAGCATTTTGTGGCAGTTTCTTCAGTTTGTTTAGTTGGTTTCATATGTTGTGTATCAGTTGGGTATCTATTGTCCGGTGTCCGCCATTTGGTGCCTCAAAATTTTCATATTTATGGTCTTTGTAGTATATGCTTTAATTATTGGCTTTATGCAGGAAGCATGGGTACATGGATGAAACAACTTATATGCTATAGCTATTTTAAGACTTCAACTTTTGTATACACACTTACTTGGACCTTGCTCTAATTAGCATTATTGAGGAAATATCCTATATAGTGAAGTCAGACCAACCTTGATCGATGCAGCTGTCGATGGAGCCTCTATGCCCTTATCAGACTTCGACATCCCCAACCTCCATATCATAAATTGATGACTAAAGACATTCATTCTAGACTGTCATTCAAACATCTTTGTTTGGGTCGGACAACAGGTTGATTCAAAAACCAGATCACAAGCTCTAAACATTGGAGAAGTATAAATGTTGTCTTCATTATCAGCCTTTGTAGGTCCTTTCTCAGTTGTCAAGTTATCCATCTTTTATTCCTTATGACTTTCCTTTTATGTATGGCTGAAGACTTGTCGTAGTTGCTAAATCTTTTTTTTTGGGTTTAGATTTGTTAACATAAAGCTTTCAACATTTTTATTGGTTGCAGATGCATGGGAGTTCATACCAAAGGAAGCTAGCAATAGTGAAAGATGGAGTAACACCAACAATGGATGTAAGAATAATCTAAACATGGTTTCAGATAACTAATTAATTGTTCATTACAATCATGATTTTGAATTATTTCCTAGTTTGTTTATTTTCTTGGAAATAGGAATGTAATTTATTATATCAGTTTGTTTGTCATGATCCGCTATCATTCCAACCCTTCTTAAAGTAGCAAAGTAACGTATGCCAACTAAAATTTTCTGAAATGTACTAGACCATATGCTTGCATTCAAGATGATTGATCACCATCTTAATTACCTAATGAGCATCAGTTTAAACTCAATATTTCTACAGGAATAGTCTATTAACTCACCGCAATGGTAACATACAGTACTTATTTTCCACTGTGTTATCAATTATCCAGGTATTTATTTTCCTGCAAAAATGTTATTTTTATATTCCATAAGGCATTTGCCTATATTTCTCTATAAGCCAAATATCATAGTTTATGGACCATGCCATATATATGTCTTGTATGAAGTAATTGATATCATTACATTTTTTCGATTGTGTTGGGCAGCTTTCTGAATTACAGTAGCACTGATGGTAACATCGACATCCTCCCTTTACTTGAGAGAATAGTTAATCATCAAATAGAAGTTTGGGTTTTCAGGTAAGGACTTTGAATCACCGAATTAGTTTATATCTATTTCCATGTTAATAAAATCCTATGGAGATTTAAAAAATTTCTGAACTAACAGTGGTGACCAAGACTCGGTGGTGCCTCTCTTCAGTTCTTGAACACTGGTGCAAAAACTGACCCATGAGATGACATTTGGAACTACTGTTCCTTATAGTGCTTGGTTCCACCAAGGCTAGGTAAGCTCCTTCCTCTTTTCGTAATTAATTTCATATGTGATGCAGGACAATACCAAAAAGGTGGTCTAGGTGGCCCTATCCATAATCGAAAATCTGGTATTTGAGGAAGCCAATTATAAATCAAAATAATCAATAATCTCCCAACAAATAATTATAATAGATTTCTAGAGTTCAAAAATAGTATCAAAGTAGGGTTCAAATTTACCAAAAGTTACGATCGTATTATTTGTCCAGAATCTGTGATATGGCTTCAGCAGCAGGTTCGAAGACCTGACCAACATAATATGAAAAACCTTATTGATCTACGTTGTAGATACACATTGGTTCTCCTGTACATACACATACATCATATATATACGTGTTCTTTTTTGTCTACTTGTCCTACTACTTTGTTTGAAAGTAATACACAAAATGTGTACATGTTATTCCAGCAAGTATTTTCACATATGGACAAACAAGTATTAGAAAGACATATACATTTATTTGAGATATCTTCTTTTTGATATCTTGATCTTATTTTTCACATATGGACAAGCAAGTAGTAGAAAGACTTACAAAAGGTAATTCAGTATGGTTCAAACACACATAATTTTGTAGAAAGAAACCCTAGGAAACAATCTTTATTTCTAATTGATGTTAGTAAGGTTTGGAGTATTCTTGGTTTACATGTTTACCGGGTTCTATTTCTATTAATTATCGAGAACGCTACATGTATCCGTCACAAGCATGAAAATTTCTACTATGACATGTAGAAGATTTCCTATTGTGCCATTGACATATGTGCAAGTTGGTATATATACTTATGACTTTGTTTTTTTATTTTTGCAGGCATTTAGTATACTTGTCATTTTTCTGACTTGCGATCTTCTCTTTCATAACTTCTCACATTTTTCTGACTTGCGATCCTCAGATCTTCAATTTTTTCACACATCTTATTAACACTCCTCTTTAGATTAATATACTCCATAGTCCATACTTCCATGAAAATTCAATTTTTTCCAGATACTATACAGCCCTTTTGTTACACACTTTGAAACTGAAAATTCAAAAGGCCACTTTGAGGCATCTTAATCTAGTATCAGGCTCGTGCCATTATGTTTGATATGTTCTTACTGCCATTAGATATGTTGGATATTACTGCCTTTAAGGTAATTTCTGCTTACATCATTTCAGTATATCATAACCTGGATATCTTAGCCTTTAAGGCATTACTATCTTTTGATATGTTGGATAACACTAGTTGGTTCTGATGCATTTGATCATATTTTATATCCATGTTGTATGTGTGGCAGTTTCTAAAGTTGGTTTTGATCACATGACCAGTTTGCATGAAAATGGATACCATATTTGGTTTTGATCCAAGATGATAGGTCCCCGACCTAGTAGACTTGGCAATGATGACATGATATGGCAATGATGACATGGAGATTATCAACGGCTGAATTAAGCTGGTGATGTAGTGGTTAGTAGCTCTAAGAAGATTAAGGCCAAATTACTCTACTTTAGTCTTCAGTGTCCAGTCCCTACTTATGAGCTCTGGTACTGGCTATTGCCTTTAATATCTATTTTTTGAGCTCTGATACTAGCTATTGCCTTTACTATCTATTATGCATACCTATCTGCTAGTGACTGATGGCTGATAGTGATATTGCATATTGCATATTGTTCCTTTCTGATACACAATGCTGATAAGAAACAGTTCAGTTCTGATACTGAATTATTAAGTCTGCTACAGGATGCTTCTAAGTATATTTAAAAAGTGAGACTGGCCTAACTATGCTACTACCTCCTATGTTCCATACTGAGCCATTGATCAAAGTATGTTCTTCACTACTCCAATATTAATGCTCAAAGGGATTTTTTTTCCAAATAAATGACTTCATGCCCTTTGGGGTTAAGTAGGTGATATAAGGGTCCCAGATACCACACAAACTCAACAACTATAGGATTATACAAGTATTGTTGCTAGCCTGTAAGGAAGAAATTGTTATTTTTCATTAAGTCAAACTAAATATTATAATGCTTCAAAAAATTTCTTGTTTGGGCAATCAAAGTGCTTGCTGAATGGAAACCACTAGTCAAATAAGGATATCTTAGTGCATCTTAGAAGTTTTGTGAGCTATTACTTTCGAACTTTTACACTTTTTCAATATAGCTAGCCTTCAGATTCTGTAATACTGAGTTGATACTTTGTGTTCTTGTTCTCTCAGGAACTTGCTGAAAAATGAAGGTGCATGAATGCTGTGAATAGGGGAATGTTGTGGATATGGCTAGGGATGTGCTCCGATATGGTTTGCTACTTTTTTGTTTTATTTTTGTAGTGTTGGTGGGTTTTGTTTTGTGGTGACAAGTGATAGATGTTTGTGGTTTGGATATTTAAGTTGTATGGAAACAACAAATATGGGATGTGTACTTTATGGTTAGATTATGTTGTGGTTGGACAAGTGAAGAATACATGTGCTGGGATGTGTGTTGGAAGTTTTTGTTGTATGAACAATACAGTTTGTTAATATAAAATTTGGATTTTATAGTAATTTGATGTACGTAGCTTCTGGATTGATATTATGTGTGTTTGATTGATATTATATAATTCTTGACGGAATTTTGGCATGCTTCTCTTGACGGTACTTTGGATAGCTTCTCTTGATGGTTGTCAAACGTCAACTTTAATTCATATCATGTTGTATAATAGCCGTGAATTACTGCTTTTCATGACGGGTTTTGTCCGTCAAAACAAATGCTTTTCTTGACGGCTAAAGGCCGTCATCTAGGCCGGAGTCAAAAAGTTTTTGCCTACGTTGACGGTCTCTAAAAACTGCTATCTTGACGGCTAAAAACAGTCAAGAAAACTACTTAATATGACGGCCAAATACCGTCAAGAAAAGTCCTGTCAGCGACCGTCAAGAAAGGAGGGTCTTTTCTTGACTCTGGCCTAGTTGACGGATCTGCAACCGTCAAGATACCCATTTCTTGATAGGGAATTACCGTCAAAAAAAGCCCTTATTCTTGTAGTGATATTGGCTTGGTGATTGGATTCTCGAAATGTTAAAGGAGTGTTAAAACTGGAAACTAGAATCATGTATACACTGATTTCTGATATTATACACACACACACATATGTACAAAACCTGAGAACCTATACCTATCTACTGCTACACTAATTTTCTATTCACACACACACACACACACATGAACACAGGAACCTGAACACCCTACATGTCAAGCTACCTACACACACACCCACACTCTACTGAAAACTGATACCTATACACACACACAAATGCTCAACCTATGTTGTAAACACACACACACACACACACACATGTACACACTGACCTAAGAACACCCTACAATGTCCAGCTACCTACACACACACCCTGTTCACTGTATACACACACACATTACTGTCACACACACACACATTTACACTAAACCTGACACCCTATATCTATGTTACACACACACACACATTGAGACACTCACACTTTGACACACACATACACACAGGTACTCACACAAACCTGAGACACCTATGTTGTACTGCTATACACACACACAGAGGAAAATCTAAGAACACACCACTGTTATGTACACATACGTAACACACACACATACATGTATATCACTGTCACCCTATCTCTCTCTCTCTCTCTCTCTCTCTCTATATATATATATATATATATATATATATATATATATATATATATATATATATATTTTCACTGTTACCCTATCTCTCTCTCTCTCTCTCTCTCTCTCTCTCTGTCTCTCTCTCTCTCTCTCTCTCTCTCTCTATATATATATATATATATATATATATATATATAATATCTATAACCTTGCTAGATAATAACCAAATATATATATATATATATATATATATATTTTTTCAAATATATATATATATATATATATATATATATATATATATATATATATATATATATATATATATATATATATATATATATATATATATATATATTGCCTATATGAATTTAGTATATATAAATATGGTAAATATATATGAGTGCATGCCAATATAGATTGTATATGGCAAATAGCCCTATGTGATTTTTCCTATATGTAAGCCTATGTGTATATGGGTATGTATACACATGAGATTGTGTGTTGATAGCTTGTATAGCATTGTGATGGTATGTGAATGCTAGGTAGACATGGTTAGGCTTAGTGAGACTTGTCTGGTTAGGAATTGACCTAGTTGACCTAGTTTGACTAGTGTAGTTGACTAGAGTTGACCAAAGGTTGACTTTAGCCTAAATTGACCCAAACATCATGTAGAATGCATTGTAGTATTCTATTTTACCATTTTGGATATGTTGTGACTTGTGCTGTTCTAAATAGGAGTCAGACACCCTCCTCAGGCAGTATTTTTACTTCGGATACTCAGGATATCAGGCGGGTACATTCTCTGACCGTTTCATACTTGATAGGATTTACATTTACGCTCTAGATTACTTTACTTGATGCTGTCACATTGTTAACACGGATTGGTACTATATGGATCCCTTCATGAGATGTTATCCCCCTCGGAAGCATCGGGTTACAGTATGTCATGTGCGTTTCACTTTCATCATGTACTCCGGTACTTTCACCATTCATGTGCACTCTTATGATTCATGTACTCTCATGTTCACAGAGCCCCCATGTATACAATCATGTGCACCCTTTTATGGGCCTTTATATGATATCATATGCAATAACATAACCTGTCTGGATCCTTGTGTATTGATTGGGGTACGGGGGAGTATAAATGGTCATGTGAACAATTCCAAAGTAGTATACTCATGTGCAAATTCTTAGATTACTCATGTGCAAATTCAAACCGTTTACATGTCTATCTTGTACTGTAAATCACTAGTTCACTGTTAGTTCCTTACTTATAGTAGATATTTTTATAGTCTTCTCTTTTATTTCATGTATATTCTTCAGCGTTTCATGTATCTTACTCTATTGCATTTTTATATATCCTGTCATATTATGAACTACGTGAGATATATTGTGCTCGCTCCCGTCCTGACTGGACCTGTTGAAAATATTATAGATGACATTCAGGAGTTCTGTCCCATATACTATAGAGCAGGCCTAGATGACACATGTATACTGGACTCCCAGGAGGACCCAGCACTTGCAGAGGACATTACCCAAGTAGTCTAGACTAGTTAGCTAGACCAGTATCTTACTTATTATCTTGTCTTGTTTGGATACACTTGTATTTATTTAGGGATTTTGTTATTCTGGATATTGTGGAGTTGTTATATTAGACACTTAGATTCTCTCTCTTATCTTGTATTTCATCTGTGGATTCTGTTGATGATCTTATTTATCTATCTATTGTACTTTCTACCTTAGCTGTGATTGAGTTATACATTTCTATATTGTCCTCCATTCGGAGCGTATACATTGTACAGATACCTTATAATTGTTAGATGTATGTGACCTAGGACAGCGTTCTACCACCGACACTGCGACGTAGGCTGGACGTAACCACTTCTCGTGCCCCTATACTAGGTGCGGGTCATGACACCCCTTCCCTTTCTTTTTAGCCGCTCGTCGGACTCGCTACACTCTAAATCGGCAAGGCGTCACAGCCGGGTTCTTTCTCGTAAGTGGTACACCTACACCCTGCACGCACACTCAGTCTATCTATATACGTTTAAGTGGAACACCTTTCGGTTGTTCGCTACCTTTCTCTACTACATACAGTTGTTTCGGGCCGAACACAAATTCCTTGTTCTATTAAAACAGATGGGTGAGGGAAAAGTTTATATATATATATATATATATATATATATATATATATATATATATATATATATATATATATATATATATGAGGGATCCGTATCCCCTCATTTTTTGTATTACCATGCATCCCTATGTTAACAACCGTTGGATCTTGTTTAAGTCGTCTAATCTTAACCGTTGATTTAAACCATTCAAATGAACGGTTAAGATTAGATGACTTAAACATCATCCAACGATAGATAGCATGGGATGAATGGGGATGCAAAAATACGGGAATGCAGATCCCTCCTCATATATATATATATATATATATATATATATATATATATATATATATATTATATTTTTTATATATATATTATATATATATATATATAATATATATATATATGGGCGATGATGAGCATGGCCTGTGCGATGTGGGGCATCCACAATGTCGTAGGACAGACGAAAAATAGCCACGATCAGAGCAGGTGTTACGCCCCGATTTCGTAGAATCTATAGTCGTCCCCCGGGCATGATGTCGTACGAACCTAAGTTTCGATCGCACAAGGCATAGTCATAAAGTTATCCGAAACACAACATCAAGAGAGTACGCAGAGAAATTGAGCAAACACATTTGAAAACAGAAGGAACTTTTCTTTCATTTATAATAAATATTATTTACAAGACTCTGTTACATTCATTTGCCTAGGGCTACAACATGACTCGATTATAATATGAACGCATGATGAGATAGTCGTTCCATACATTACATCCCCATTTACAACAAAATATTTCCAAGGACATAGAATCGTGGGGAGTCGAGATGTCATTTCTTCTGGATTGAATGTAGAGTCTTCAAAAGGATAAAAACAAGCCTTCAACACACGGATGAGGCTTCAAATGTTCTTGCATTGCCTTGAGTTTAAGTGGCACTTCCTTCTTGGTTCGGGGTACCTGTGGAGAGTGAGGATCGGTACATTACACTTTGTATTGGTGCGTGGCAAATTAAGTTTCATGCTCTTATTTGGTTGAAGAGTTTATATGACTTAGTTTGTGAATCTTTCTAACCATCCTAATGAATTTTAGACAAGCATATGACAGGCATAATATAAACTACGCTAGAACTTACCGATGGCAGAGCGTGCCGTACAATATGAGACTTACCATGTTCTTTTCTGTCAATTTGTTATCGCTAGCATAGCTTGTGCAATTTATGTGTGATTGGTCACTGATACCACAAGCCATCCAAGACTTATAGCTTTGTTAGTCGGGGCCCTTTCAACACGAGTAGCAAGCCCGCTAAAAGTTTCTGCCTAACCCGTGCTATCATCCAGCACAGCTATACCGTGTTTCCTTCTAGGCCAAAACGGTCCAGTGACCCCGGTATGTCGCTCGAGAAAACTTTTACCTTGTTAACAAGTTATCCATGACCGTGTTAGAATAATTTAGTTACTAAAGCATGGTCTACATTTTGAGAACTTAACCATTTCGTCGTGTCCCGCCTTGTCGTGGCATCGATTTGTTCAATAAGTTAATCATTTGTTCAACACAGTTTTATAAGATAAGTAGACGTGTTCGTGCCCTTGCATCTATCGTTTCATTCGCAATAATGTGATCGATTGAACTAAGAAGGGGGTCGAGAAGAGAAGGGTCAGCTTCTCACCTTGATTTTTGTTCGAGTCGAGAGACTTGTTGGTCGTGCTAGTCGTCGCCTAAGCGATTACCTGAAATCACACAAGCAACCGATTAGAATATTGTATTATTCAAGGAGTTCGATATGTAAATGCGAGTTCGAAAACACAAGCCATGAAAACCATCAAAAACATTCACGAAAACGCATTCAGAAAACCAAAGCCAAAGAAGTAAGTACGGCATAAAGAGCAGAGCAACAGAAGGTCTCTCCTGACTCACCCGCAGAGTCTATCCTTGAGGTGCAACCCGCTGAATGTGGGACTTGATTCTAAAGAAGCCTTTCCATAACGAGAAAAGGATCTTAATTCAATCGTTCACGTTCGACCGTTTCAATCGACCCCGATCTATCGGTTCCGACTGAATCGGTAGCGATATTATTCCTTTCTCGCTCACCCAGTAGACTGAAATGGGGCACGATGTAGGGTCGGAGCACTACACCATAACCAACTAAGAAAAAAGTTTCATCCTTGAAACTTAAGAATAGAACCTACCTCTAAGAGAACAATAAACCTCATCTCCGATTCACGCTCCCAGGTCGATTCCTCGACCGAATGGTTTCTCCAGAGAACATAGACGAGAGGGATAGCATGATTTCGAAGCATTTTTTTTTGCGCTCCAAGATTTGCACGGGCTCTTCTACATATGACAAGTCTGCATGTAGATTCAACTGACCAAAATCTACCACATGGCTCGGATCGTACACGTAGTTTCGTAGCTGAGAGATATGGAAGATATTGTGCACATCCAACAGTACTGAAGGTAATATGATCTGGTAAACTACTAGGGCGACTCGCTTCAATATCTCGAAATGACCGACAAATCTTGGACTCAACTATCCTTTAGCTACAAATCTCATGACTCCACGCATAGGTGTGACTTTCAGAAACACGTGATCGCCCACCAGGAATTCAAAGGGTCGTCGGTGGGTGCCGACGTAGCTCTTCTGCCGACTCTGTGCAATCTTCGGCCTTTCTCGAATGAGCCTGACCTTCTACACGGTCTGTTCCACCAGCCCCGGGCCGAGTATCTGTCGTTCTTCGACTTCATCCCAGCAAATGGGCGATCTACACTTCCGGCCGTACAAGGCTTCATATGGTGCCATTTGGATGCTGGACTGATAGATATTGTTATATGAGAATTCGGCCAATGGTAGATGAACGTTCCAGCTCGACTTCAAGTTGATTACACAGTGGCGTAACATATCTTCGAGAATCTGGTTCACCCGTTCTGTTTGGCCATCAGTCTGAGGATGATAAGCTGAGCTAAACTTTAACTTAGTCCCCATTGCTGACTGAAGACTACACCAGAAGCGTGACACGAACCGCCCATCCCGATCTGAGACGATGGATATCGGTATCCCGTGCAGCCGAACTATTTCATCTAGATAGATCTGAGCAAGGCGATCGACTCTTCAAGTGACTTTAATGGCAATAAAGTGCTCTGACTTGGTTAACCGATCGACGATAACCCAGACGGCATCGTTCCTCCGCGGCATCTTCGGCACGCCAACAATAAAGTCCCGAGTGATGTGATCCCATTTCTATTCTGGAATGGCACGGTTCTGTATATTTCCGCCCGGTCTCTGATGCTGAGCTTTCACCTGCTGACAGGCCATGTATTATGACATGAAGAGCACCACATCTCTCTTCATTCCGTGCCACCAAAAGGTTGGACATAGGTCGTTGTACATCTTAGTACTGCCAGGAGGCCCGAGATGTAAGGTACATTTCGTATAATGTGCCTCCATCAATATCTCCTTTCTAAGTTCTAAGTCGTCCGGAAGGCATAGTCGGCCTTTCAATCGTAGCACGCTGGTGTCATCTACTGCAAAGTCGGTCGCCTTTCATGTTGAAATTAGCTCTCACATCTTCTTCAGGTATAGATAGTCCTTCTGAGCGGTCTTGATCTTTTCTCGCAAGCTCGACTATAACTGTAATTGTGCCAACTGTACATCTCTGAATCGAACTTGAAGGTCGATGTCCATCTCTTTAAGGTCCCGTAGTAGTCTGTTGTTGATACACAATGAGGCAATATTTTTACGACTCAAAGCGTCTGCCACAACATTTCCTTTGCTCGGTGTATAGTCGATCGTCAAGTCATAATCTTTGATCAGTTCTAGCCAGCGCCGATGTCGTAGGTTTAGCTCCTTCTGAGTGAAGAGATACTTGAGGCTCTTGTGATCGGTATAGAACGCGCATGCCACACCATAAAGATAGTGGCGCACAATTTTAATGCGAATACAATCGCCGCTAACTCCAAGTCATGCGTAGGATAGTTCTTCTCGTGTGGCATCAACTGTCTGGAGGCGAAAGAGATCACCTTGTCTCGCTGCATGAGAACACATCCCAAGCCCTGGCCTGAAGCATCGCTGAATATTTGAAAACCCTCTACCCCATCCGAAAGTACGAGTATAGGGGCCGAAATGAGCCGCTGCTTCAGCTTCTGAAAGGAAGCTTCACAGTCATCCGACCACTCATACACGACTCCATTTTGAGTGAGGCGAGTCAATGGCAATGCAATCTTCCCAAAATCTTTCACGAAGTGTCTGTAGTATCCTGCCAAACCAAGAAAACTTCGAATCTCACTAGCCGACGCAAGCCGTCTCCAATCAGCAACGGCTTCAACTTTCTTCGGATCGACTGCAATACCTTTGGATGAAATGATGTGTCCAAGAAAGGATACGCTGCTTAGCCAAAATTCGCACTTGCTTCTCTTTGCAAACAACTAATTATCTCGGAGGGTCTGGAGTGCGGTCCGCAGATGTTGTACGTGTTGCACTCGATCCTTCGAGTAGACGAAGATATCGTCTATGAAAACTACCACAAACTTGTCGAGGAACGGACGAAACACCCGATTCATTAGATCCATGAAGACGGCATGTGCATTTGTTAGGCTGAATGGCATTACCAAGAAGTCATAGTGGCCGTAACGAGTACGGAAGGCTGACTTTGGCACGTCGTCTGACTTGATCTTGAGTTGATGATAGCCTGAGCGGAGGTCCATCTTCGAAAATATTGAGGTACCTTACAACTGATCGAATAAATCGTCTATGCGGGGCAATGGATACTTGTTCCGGACAGTGGCTTTATTCAGCTCTCGGTAGTCGACGCATAGATGTATTGACCCATCCTTTTTCTTCACAAACAACACGGGTGCTCCCCATGGCGAGATGCTAGGACGAATGATTCCCCGGTTGAGCAACTCTTGCTATTAGACCTTGAGTTCTTTTTGTTCTGTAGGTGCCATTCTGTATGGTGCCTTAGAAATCGGTCGGGTATTAGGGAATGTGTCAATGCTGAACTCGATTTCTCGGTCGGGTGGCATTCCAGGTAGTTCATCCGGGAATATGTCAGGGAATTCTGCCACAATTTTGGTCTGATCTGCGTTTGCACCATCCTGTCGCGTGTCTCGAACGGACGCCAAGTAGCCTTCGAATCCTGAATGCAGCATCCTCCGAGCAAAAATTATCGAGATCATCATACAGGTCAACGATGCTTCACCACATGAGTAGCAGAATTCGGGTACTCCAGGTATGTGGAAGGTGACCTTCTTTCCTGTGCAGTCAATGGTAGCCTTGCAAGGGCCGAGCCAATCTATTTCTAGAATGATGTCGTTGTCCTTAATGTCTAGAACTATCACATCGAGATGGACCTTTGTTTTCCCTATACAGATGATTCCGTCATTGCAGGCTAAGTTTGTGAGTAGTGACGTGCCTGACGGTATGTGAATGCTAAGATCAAGGCCTAACTGTGTCACGGGAATTTTGTGCTCGATAGTAAAGTCCGCCGATATGAAACTATGCGTCTCACCTGAATCAAACAGTACACGAGCAGGTTTATTATTAAAAAGCTATCCTGTTACGATGGTATCTGAGGCGAATGCCTCGTCTCGAGTCATGGCGTAGACGCGCCCTTGAGCATTAGGACGACGTTCGTGGCCATTGGGTTGCGTGGCTTGAGGAGGATGGGGCGCCTGTCCTCAGTTTTCTAGACGATTTTGATGTGACAGGGCATTGCAATTCGGTCTTCGGGTCATGCAGTCTCGTAATTGGTGTGTGGCAAATTAAGTTCCATGCTCTCATTTGGTTGAAGAGTTTATATGACTTAGTTTGTGAATCTTTCTAACCATCCTAATAAATTTCAGACAAGCATATAACAGGCATAATGTAAACTATGCTAGAACTTACCCACGGTAGCGCATGCCATACAATATGAGACTTACCATGTTCTTCCCTGTCAATTTGTTTTCGCTAGCATAGCGTGTGCAATTTATGTATGATTGGTTACTGACACCACAAGCCATCCTGGACTTATAGCTTTGTTAGTCGGGGCCCTTTGAAAGCAAGTAGCGAGCCCCGCTGAAAGTCTCCGCCTAACCCGTGCTATCATCCAGCACAGCTATAATGTGTTTCCTCCTAGGCTAAAACGGTCTCGTGGTCCCGGGATGTCGCTCGAGGAAACTTTTACCTTGTCGACAAGTTGTCCATGACCGTGTTAGAACAATTTAGTTACTAAAGCATTGTCTACATTTTGAGAACTTAATTATTTCATCATGTCCCGACTTGTCGTGGCATCGATTTGTTCAATGAGTTAATCTTTTGTTCAGCACAGTTTTATAAGATAAGTAGACGTGTTCGTGCCCTTGTATCTATTGTTTCATTCGCAATAATGTTATCGATTGAACTAAGAAGTGTTTGCCATTAAAATTTTTTTATTGCAATTTCAATTACAAACAGAACAGTGTTACAATATAAGACTTAGATATAGTCCTAGGAGAACACTTTTGTTTATCTGGGTCCCTGTGTCGATGGAGCGAGTGGTAATGCGTTGACTCCGTTGACGATCTGACGACGGTTCTCGGTTCTCTGAAGGTCTGAGTTGCTCTGGGTACTGGAGGTTGCAGATGGGAAGAAGACGTTGAGTGTCTCTTCCGATCTTTTTGGATGATAACTCTGATGCCTTTTTTCTGTCTGTGTACGTATGTATATTACGTGGTCCGTAAGAAGAAGATGATCCTTCTATTAATAGTTTGCAGGCTGGCTGCTCATGCGCGCATATGTAGGATGCGCCTATACGTGGGGATGCCACGTGGTTGAAGCTGCGGAAGGCGCATGGATGATGCACCATCATTTGTGGGTTGAATCCTTCATGCTGCATTTGTGGGCTGACACGTAGCAGGGGAGAGGATCTTTCAGTTGCTGAGATCTTGGGTGATTAGCACCCCTTCATAGGCTGAATTGAGTCAAAGGACACGTGACGTAGGTCCATGGCTCAAAGATCTCAGATTTGGTGGAGAGTGATCTGGTAGGATGCGTCTGGGATTGGGCGCATGACAAGACTTTGGCTCACAACCTTCAGGAGTCACGAACCGGTCTGGGCGCATGGCTTTTGAGGCACATGCGAGTCTTCAGGCGCATGGCTTCTGAGGCGCACCGTCGGAGGAAAGTAATGATGGTGCTGATGTCAGCGACGCTTCGTCTTCTGAAAAAGCTGCTAACTGTCCAGTCCTCGGGGGACGTGCTGCCAACTCTGTCACCTGAGCATTAATTGCTTGATGGGTGACGAGCCGAAGTGGGCGCATGGGTCCTTGTTGATTAGAATGCATGGATCTGTGCTTTGTTGGGCGCATCCATACGGGGCACTTTGGAACTGATGGGCGCGTCTGTACGATGCGCAGTGTCTGACCGGCGCATCCGTTTGCATGACGCGTCTTTATTGGTCCGACTTTTGTGTTCTTTAAGTGCTTTAAATAGCCGTTTTGACTTGGCCGAATTCGAAGCGTCAGGTTCATCACCATAAATGCAAATTTATTGCACGGGATTCGGAGAGCCCACCACTTGGCGCATGGGTTTGATTTGCCCGGCCTATAAATAGTGGCAAGGAGAGAGTTTACTTCTCATTCTCTCACGTCTTCCCGAATGAACTTATTTGTTCGAGCACATTCTGTTGAAGATGCTCCATAAGGTGAAGATGCGACGACTTGTCTTCGTTCATGCACTTGTGAAGGTGACTTTTACATCCAAAAGTCGGGGTCGAGGGCTTCTGAGGCAGGCGGAAGGTGCATGTTGCATCCAAAGATCGAGATGCTCGAGCCCTGTCCCCGTTATGCTGGAAGAGCCGCAGATCGAAATTGTGGTGCTCCCGGCTTTGGTGAGCTCTTTCTCCTGCCAGAGTGGATGTTGCCCATTCTGGTTGTGTTGAAAGCTGCTCCTTTAGCCGCGGATCGGAGCTGCGGTGCTCTCCTCTTCCTTGGGCTTTGGAGAGCTCTTCCTCCAGCTAGGGTGGGGTTGATCGCCCACCCTTGCTCTGCTCAATAAATGCTTCATTAGTCGAAGCACTTGATCGGGTCGAAGTGGAGCGCATATGCTGAGACTTCATGATGCGCATAACTGAGACTCTGAAGAGATGCGCCTGACTGAGACGCTGAAGAGGTGTGCCTGGCTGAGACGCTGAAGTGATGCGCCTAACTGATGATGCGCCTCGTGGGAGGCGCATGGCAGTTTGCTGCGCCTGGCTGTAGTCTTAGGATCTTTCTTTTTATAGAAATTCTCCTATGTAAAGCCTTTTAGACATGTAATAGACTTTTATGTTAAATAAAAATCTTCTCTTGCTGTCTATACTTTTGCTATCTTGCTGTGCCACTGGCGCTTGTTCTGAGTAGTATTTGAGCGCATAGGAATTCTGGCACATAGATGCGCCCTGAAATTCCATGCTTTTATAAGAAGGGGGTCGAGAAGAGAAGGGTCAGCCACTCACCTTGATTTTTGTTCGAGGCGAGAGACTTGTTGGTCGCGCTAGTCGTCGCCTTAGCGATTACCTGAAATCGCACAAACAACCGATTAGAACACTGTATTATTCAAGGAGTTCGATATGTAAATGCGATTTCCAAAATACAAGCCATGAAAACCATCAAAAATATTTACGAAAACGCATTCAGAAAACCAAAGCCAAAGAAGCAAGTGTGGCATGAAAAGCAGAGCAACGGGAGGTCTCTTCCGACTCAGCCGTAGAGTCTATCCTCGAGGCGTAACCCGCTGAATATGAAACTTGATTTCGAAGAAGCCTTTCCATAATGAGAAAAGAATCTTAATTCAATCGTTCCCGTTCGATCGTTTCAATCGATCCCGATCTATCGGTTCCGACTGAATCGGTAGCGACATTTTTCCTTTCTCACGCACCCCGTGGACAGAAACGGGGCACGATGTAGGATCGAGGCACTACAGCTGGCGTGAGACAGAATGTGACGTCCCGTGCATGAAAACTCAATGGCTAGGGCGTCGCGCGGGCGGTCGAGGACCGGCACCATTCTACCACGGGTATAAACGACAGCCGACCACGCGGCCCGTCATGCGGCACCCTATGGGCGTCGAGGAGACATCATAAAGTTGGCGTGCGCATAGAACGGGTGGCTGGACGGCATCGGCTGTCGTAGGAGTCGTAAAGACGTAGGGGGCGCCTTCGGCGTCGTGGGCGAAGCGAGGCGTTGAGTTGCCGTCGTCGAAAGACGTCGGCCGTCCCGTGAGGCTCTGGAGCGCGCGGATTGCGCGAGGCGTACATGTGGGGCGATGATGAAAAAGTCAGTACAGACAAGATTCGCACGAATAGTTTGAAGCGACATGACGACCGGCTAAAAATCATGTGCGGGGAGACACGATTTAACTGAGCCCGCACGTGCTGAATATTATATATATATATATATATATATATATATATATATATATATATATATATATATATATATATATATATATATATACATAAAAATCTCCTATGAAATTTCTAAATATCCTAAATATCAAAAAATTATATTCTAAATTATTTTAGTACAATCTTGTACGAAATAAAATACATATAGAATTTCAATCCCTTGCTAGTTTTTTATGTATTCAAAAATAATAAATTAATTACAAGGCTATTTAATAAATAATAAAAATACTAACCAAATATTTAAAAGTAAAAATAATTTTTTTCCAAAATCAGGGGATTTACACAATATGTTGACTGTCCTAGGTATATAACACTAGTATATATACATGTGCTTTGCACGTATTTTATGCATTATTATTAAATCATGTATTTCATAGATTATTTCTAGAAAGACTAACAGGCAGTTGTAATTATTCTAATCTTTCGTAAGATTACTTAGAAAGACTAAAAACATTCACCTAATTATTCTAAAATTATTATTATATTGTTATATATATGGTTGTAAGCCTATTTAGGAACACCAAATGACAACTCTCGTAATTACATAGCTCTCCCTATTAACTTTAATGAACAATTTTAATTAGTAAATATATATAATGATATATTTGTTGGAAAATGTGAATGTATATTTGTTATATTAATAATATCAATTTTTTTTTATCAACGAATCTATGAAAAGGTGTACGAATTTTTTTATTGGAAAATGTGTACGAATCTATTTATTGGAAAGGTATGCCCTTTCCATCGTGTCTCTTTATTTCTATAAATACACATGTGTTTGGAGCATTCAAGCATTCATTCAATTCATCCATATTGCATTAGTTAGTCTAAGGGAGAGACAACCAACGTTGCTTCGACGAGTTCCTACGGTGTGAAGTGCTGCTACCGAAGGAAAGAACCGTTGTATCCTGGGAGACTAATCGTCATTAAACCGTAAGCACCAGTTCAGGACGAATATTGTCTTAAGGACATTGAACCAAGTTCAAGCATCGGTATCATTTATTTATTTTATTTATATTTTAATTTCAGAATCTAAATACAGAGTTGGAAAATTTTTAATAACAATATTTGAAAATGAAAGTTTCAAAATTTTCTAATTATAGATAACTAAGTATATATGCACCTACTTTATACTTATTTGGGAAGAACAAACAACATCTATTTCAATTTTTCTATGTATAATTATCAAATTATTTATATTAAATTTAATGAACAATTTTAATAAGTAAACATAATAAAAAATATTTTTGAAAAAAAAAACTTTCATGATAGTATAAATGTATAAATGAAGTATTCCACTCCCAAAATCATTGCCATGGAAATTATTGAGCGAGCCAGAGTCACTCGGCACTCTCCTCCTCGTCCATTGTATGGAGATGTGTGCATGTACTAGGATTAATTTATTTCCAGGGCCGGTCCTGAGCTGTTGGGGGTCCGAGGCGAAACTTTCAAAATGGATCCCCCATAAATAATGTGAGGAAAAAAAGTATAAATAAAATAGAATAAAATTTTGTTGTAGTCAAGATTTGAGCCAATAAACTCTTAAATATAAGTCTGTCATGAAAACCACTACATAACAATGCTTTTTGTTAAAAGAAGCACATGATACATATTAGTTCTGTTACAGACAATTCTATATTGGTGTTCTATTTCGTCAAGGGATCCTGAACCGTTGTTCGGCCTGCCCTGGACCAGGGTCAACCTATTTATTTCCATAAAATTCTATGGATGAGGAGAAGATTGAACGATCGCTCAATAATCTCCATTGGCACCTGACAAAATCCACCCTCCCATCACTTAACGGGTGTGCTTACCACTTACGCCCCAATAATTGGACCCGTTTGACTATATTGCAGATACGTACATAATTGGTGCAAATTTATTATTAATATATATTTTCTTTCACTATTGGGTCACTGGATCGGAAGGTTCTGGAGAGCGTCAAATTGAGAAATATGATGTTCCTTGTGCATTCTGTGAAATAAACTAGTAGGGTTGTAGTTGTTGTTGTGTTGTGTATGGCTGAGAATTATTATTATTATTATTATTTCGTATAAGTGGAAGGGGACACCAAATACTATTAAATTGGACCGGCAAATCGGTCCATTTGACATGGTTCCTGTTCAGACACGTTGGGGACGGCGACTCGGTCTTCTCGGAAATCGACGTGTTCATATGTTTGGGAATAGAGATTGTGTGCAAAGGAGGGGTCATTTACGCAAGGATCATGCATTTGGTAAATTACTAAAATATATGGCTTTGTGTGGAAAACGAAAACTTAAAATATCTACATATATGCCCTTGATGTGAATCAAATGTTTACTAGAAGACCAGGATTAAGTGTGACCCCCTATTTTAAGATAAATCCTTCAAATATTTCATTTAGAAGTAGGTATCCTAAAATTTGATAATCAGAGAAATTTTTAAAATTTCCAACAATGTGAATTAAGAATCGTTCATTTGATTGACTCAAATGACAAAGGATTATTTTGTTAATTTTAACTAAACTATTATTTTTGACCATTATGTTCCAGTCTTCATTCTCTCTCCCCCTCCTTACACGAATAAATAGGCTATTCTTGAGCTGTCACGACTCACGATTATCGACAGATTTATAGGTTCTCGCACGAGATATATATATATATATATATATATATATATATATATATATATATATATATATATATATATATATATATATATTTGAAACAATGGGTAATTGTGGCGAATTTGTCTCCACTGAGGCTCGAACTCCCGACCACTTGGGCCGCATGCATCTCTCTTAACCACTAGGCTAGAGGTCATTTGCAGCACGATATATATATATATATATATATATATATATATATATATACAAATTCGCCACAATTACCCATTGTTTCAAAATATATATATATATATATATATATATATATATATATATATATATATATATATATATATATATATATATATATATATATATTTTGCAAATCACCTATTTTTATATAAATATTTTTATTAATATTTTATGGTATTTCATATTCATTAAATAGTTAGTAAATAGATATATGATATTTATTTTCTCAAAATAAAACTAGCAAGTGAAATATTAATTTCTAGTATATTGCTTGCAAGTTTTTTTACTAAAAAATACTTATTAGCATCACTTGAGTTATTATCATTTTAGAAATTTTATTAATGTTATTATAGTACTTTCTTTTATTTATTTTATTTTATTTTATTTTTGTTTGCTCGTATTAGTTTATGGTTATTTTATTGATAATACATATAGCAAGTAGTTGCTATGTTGTACATAAAAAGGTAGCATTGTACCAAGAATATTTATTTTGGGTAATTGTATTTTTTTAAAATTTTTGCAATTAATATTTATTTGAATTGAGAGGTAAGTATAAATATATATACACTTATATCTAAATAATTATACTCATATATATATATATATATATATATATATATATATATATATATATATATATATATATATATATATATATATATATATATATATATATAGCTGTATATAGCCACTATATACCCTCTGCTCGTGAGATATCAGATAACTTGTGAGATTTTAAATCTCACGAGTAAAGGAACCCTATGTTTCCCGACCCCTGGCCACGCAATCGGTTGTTCTTGTTGGAAAATCTCCTTGATCCAAGCGCATCCTATTCTTAACCAAATCTTTTCGGATTTTTTTTCCAGTCAATCCTAAATTAGAATCTCTTCCAAATGGTCCTAATCCCACCAAAGATTTGAATTTAAATCCGACTCATACTCAATTGGTATTTGAAACCATAGGATGTTCGACGTAGCAAACCGAAAAACCCACAAAAACTTTTGTGATCGAAATCTCCTTCGTCTTGAGGCTTCCCCAACCCTAGGCATGTCGTCTCGACCACCTGCATCGCCTGCGCGCTACCCCGACCCGCGGAAACAGTGGCCGAAACACCCTTGAAACAGATGAGCCTCTGTTACATAGCGCATAATTGGAAGCCAGGTATCCGACTACTGTAGTGCCCCGTCCCTATATCGTGCCCCGTTTTCGTCCACGGAGTGCGCGAGAAAGGAACATGGTCGCTACCGATTCTGTCGGGACCGATAGGTCGCGATCGGTTGAATCGGTCGAACGGAAACGATTGAATTAAGATCTTTCTCGTTATGGAAAGGCTTCTTCGGAATCAAGTCACATATTCAACGGGTTGCACCTCAAGGATTGGCTCTGCGGTTGAGTCGGGAGAGACCTCCCGTTTCTCTAGTTTTTCTTGCCGCACTTGATTTGGCTTTGGTTTGGTTTTCGTGAATGCGTTTTCGTGAATGTTTTTGATGGTTTCATGGCTTGTGTTTTCAAACTTCGCATTCATACCGAATCCTTTAAATAACACAGTGTTCTAATCAGTTGCTTATGTAATTGTAGGTGATTGCGTAGGCGACGTCTAAGCGCAGCCAACCAGTCCCTCGTATGAAGCAAAAGACTAAGGTGAGTGGCTGACCTCCTTCACCTCGACCCTATGTTTCAAAAACAAAAACTCGGATGACTGCATCGAATTAGAATGATTTACTTGGAAAATACAAGTTCTATGCTCAAAAAGAGAAAAGATAAGATTCTAGAAAGTAGATAGAATTATTTCAGGCTTTGCAAAACCAAGTAAATTAATTGATTACATAATAGTCCCAACAATACCATAAAACGTGCTTGAATAACTTGTTAGCTTAAGCACGGTCATGGACAACTTGTGCGCAAGGCTTCGCTTCCTCGAACGGCAACCTAAGGCCACAGGACCGTTTCGGCCTAGGAGGAATGCAAGATAGCTGTGCTGGATGCTAGCATGGGTCATTCGAAACTTTCAGCGGGGCTAGCTACCCGCGCTGAAAGGGGTGCCGTCTTGACCAGGATATACGTCTAGGATGGCTTGAATTGCCAGTGACCCACACTAGCAGATAAATGATAAGCTTGTTATAAATATGACAGGGAAGGAACATGGTAAGTTACGAGAACAAACAACTATACATATAATATATCTATATGCATCAAGTAAATTATACATGTATATATTAGAAAACTATATACATAGACATGTATGTATATATATATATATATATATATATATATATATATATATATATATATATATACAATGGAGATATATATATATATAACATTATATGTATATATATATATATACATAGAGTTATAAAGGGCTATATATATAACACATAGTAGAAACCTTAGAATGTAAAATTAGAGATCAATACCAACAAGTCCAGGATCTATCTAACATTATACAAACTCAAAAATCTGAGTTTAATTCTCAGAAAAATCAATTTATATCAAAATCAACTCAAAATATATCAACCGAAACCCGAAAACCCAACTCGAAGCTCAAAACGCACAATACTCAAGTAGAACCCGTGAAACATGGCAAACACGATGGTCTATACGTGTGTGATGTGCTCGGGTACTCACGGGATCGAACCCGTGTCTATATCGTGTCCAGTCAGTGCGTATCGCACGGCACGTACTCGCGTGTACGGCATCAGCCGAATCAGTGTAGACGAGATAACTTCACGAATACTCAACAAAATCTCGTAAAATTTTAGGAGCTCGTGGGCAGAAGTTGCTCCCACGTGTCCACAAAATTTCACGCAAATTCGTGTCCTGTGCGTCGAGTTTTGACACTCAGACTACAGGGGCTCTATGCATGTGCGCGACCTCGTGGACGCGTGTCGACGTCCGTAGCTCGCGACACGAGCCACGTCGTGCCACGTGGTCAAGTCCCTGGGTAGATTAGGTCTAGGGCTTCGTGTCCATGCTCCTGGAACGAGTCCTCATTACGTCGTGTTCGCGTACGAAGGCCGTGTCAGCGACGATTTTCAGCCGTATGCATAGTACTGGCTGAACCGTGCGCGTTGGATTTCTCCGCACATGCTCCACGAAACATCATGAAATTTTAGGAGCATGTGGGCAGAGGTTGCCCCCATGTGTCCACAAAGTTTTACGCAAAACGGAGTCCTGTGCGTCGAGTTACAACGCTCGGACAGCATGGCATGCACGGGGCCGTGCACGGGCCTCGTGCACGCGTGTCTGTGTCCAATTCGGACACTGAAATCGTGTCGAATCAAGATCCGTCTTCACGAAAGTTATTTTAAATAATATCAGCATGAAATTCATGGAAACAGAATTAAAAAATACCAACTTTCAGTTCTAAGTGACATTTCGTAGGACACGTATTCCATAGGACCGACACGTGTTCGATACGGCTATCAAACAAAATCACAAACCTACCAAACTTCATGCACAGGCCGAGGGTACCTATATGGATGCATCTACGAAAAAATTAAAAAATAACAAGTGTTTAGAGAGATTTACCTATTGAGTGTCAAAACTCAATGAAACAAGCCTCCAAACACGTCGATGCCGACTTCTTCCGATCAAATGCCTCCGATCCCTCGCTAACAAATCTCCCGCAGGTTCCTCTCCTCCCAACGGTCGCAACGCACTTCGTTTGGAAGGATTTGGGTGAGAAACGAGAAAATGGGGCCTTTGGAAGAGAAAGAAAAACTAGGGTTTGTGAACTTGTGACGTCTACAAGTTAAAACACAATAAAAAGAAGAGGGCTGTTGTTGTGGCCGGCCAAGGGGGGTATTAGGGTTCGTATTAGGGTTTGGTCATGGGCCAGCACTCCTCTAGTTGCTTTAAAGGCCCATTGACAAAAAGGCTTAAAGGCTTTATGAAAAATGACTTAAAAAATGAATTAAATGATTCCTAAAATGGACAATAATTCTAAATTAAAAATCTAAAAAGCCAATTAAGTCTCTAATTACATTATTAGGCTTCTAATCAAGGTTGACCAAGGTTATACCACCTTCTACTACCAAAACACCAATCAAAGCCACACACACCAATCAATTTAATAATATAATAATAAAAATTCAAATTAGCACACAAAGACTAAAATACCCCTAATCTAGAAAAGTGGGAGTGACACTTTTTGCAAAAATCCCAAAAAGTCAAATAACTTAAAACCCTAAAAATTAATTCAAGAAGTTTCCTAATTAGGACTAAAAACTTAAAATTCAAATCTAACTTGGTAATTAGGTTTCTAATGTCATGGTTTGTCTCTAATCATGGTTAGCTAAGGTTAAACCGACTGCTAACAAAACACCAATTAAAATATTATAAATAAATCCAAAAATAAAAAAAATCACATAATTACCAAAATATTCTTATTTTAGAAAAGTGGTGGTTACAAATCTACCCTCCTTAAAATAATTTTGTCCTCGAAATTAAGGTTGGTAGTACTCCTTCTAGGTCAATCTCCCAACAATCAAAGTCTTAAGAAAATTTATTTAAATCATGCAATTTAAAATAATAGCACACAGGGTCATGGCGTACAGTAGCAGTTGAGGTTCTCATCTAGGTATACTAGTCATACTAGATCATAACAGTCATAGGGTATCAAAACATACAAACAATCTAGGGTGTCAAACTGGAAAAGATAAAGAAACAACAAATCATCAAGGCTGTAAGGCAGTCTACCATCCTATATAAAAACTGGTAATTATCAAAAAAAAACTAGAAATTAACCATAAAGGGTTACTATTCTAAAGATGATCAAAACCTAAAGTTTAAAGCACGACTGTCAATAGCATTGAAATCCAATTACGATATATATAAAAGAAAATTTAGTCTCAAAACGATCTAAGTTGATCAATCTCTGGGTAAATCAAGATTTGGACAAGATGGGAAACAAGGTCATCGAAGTCTGAACATAAGCATCCAAGGATGGAGATCTAGGTCACAATTAAATTTAATTCAATTGAGTACGACCCAGGATATTAATACGATAAGAAAAGATGTCCAAAGTCGATTGGTCATGATCAAGGGAGTTAGGATTCAATGATATTGAAAACTTTTAAAGGATAATTCAAAGATATAGAATAAGTCAATTTCCTCCTTTTGATAGGGAAAACAAAAGACAAGGTTTCATATGGAAGTCAAGTTAATCATCTCTCTCTCTCTCTCTCTCTCTCTGATACCATCAAGCTTATCCAATCATCATTTGCCAATCATATCTTTATCTCATAAGTCCAAATATGAAAATTAACCTTTATATGACTACCACCAAGAATTTATACCCTTTCGTTATGAAGATTGGACCTTGTCATGATCATCATAGGCTCAATTCCTAAATTCCAAAACATTACTCATGAAGCATACCCTTTTATTTATTAGCACTCAAAACTAACCACTTAATCATCTTTAAATCCAAATTCTTCCACCTTGTCCTAAATTAGATCTGAAACCTCTAAATCAAGTTTTATGAAATCCTTGAACTTGTTCAAATTACTCTCCTCGTGTTATTCAATCTAAAACCACTAGGCCTTATAAATCTTATTCTCCATTATAAAATCAACCTTCATATTTCCTTCAACGTACACCTTCAAATATCATTCTTCTTAAATTTAAAATTTCACAAAATCTCTAGATTTCTATAACTCAAAATTCTTGTGTTCTCTCTGTTCCTAGCCATTTTCTTACAATATCTTGCTCAATTTCGTATCATCATGGCATACAGTTAAAATCTCTTCTCCATTACTCTATTCCTAAATTTAACAGCATAGTCTTAAAGTAAAACGTCTCAAGAATCAATAATCAAAAATTATCCAAGTCCTCAAACTATGTCGATCTCGAATATCCTCGTCAGTTAGAAAATACATCTATGAATTATTTATATCCAAAATATTTCTCTATGTGTGATCATTTCTAATTGATAATATTGATCTCTTGATTTTATTCCCAATCTTTACCACATCTCTATCTCAAAATTCTATATCAAGGTCCATCATATTATATTCCTACCTAGATTATCATGAGATAATAAATTACGTCCTTTCCGAGCTAGATGATTTACGTCACTTCCTCGACCTTTCCAAGGTAAAGAGATATAGAGATTCAAAGTTTCAAAGTATAGCTGACTGAATTTGTTACAAGATAGGTGATTGATGTAATTGGGACAGAGTTAACTAAAATAAGAAAAAATAGGAATACAAGAAATAACGGCAAGAAAAGAAATAATAAAAAAATCTATTCTTGCTCATCTGTTCAAAGAAATGAACCAATTCAAGATATAATCTGATACCATACGCATCTTCCTGAAATTATGTTGTCAGAATTTTGCCATGCCAGTAATGTCACGACCCGCACCCAGTGTAGTGGCACGAGAAGTGGATACGTCCAGCCTACGCCGCAGTGTCAGCGGTAGAATGCTGTCCTAGGTCACATACATCTAATAATTATAAGGTACCTGTACAGTATATACACTCCAAACGGAGGACAATACAGAAATGTACAGCTCAATAACAACTAAGGTAGAAGTACGATAAGATAGATAAATAGATAATAAAAATCATCAAATGAAATACAAACAGGAGAAGAAGTCTAAGTGTCTAAGATAATATATCCACAAACATCTAGAATAATAACAAGATCACAAACATAAACATAAATGTATCCAATAAGAC
The DNA here is from genome assembly GCA_029216955.1 of Iris pallida. Taxonomy (NCBI): domain Eukaryota; kingdom Viridiplantae; phylum Streptophyta; class Magnoliopsida; order Asparagales; family Iridaceae; genus Iris; species Iris pallida. The sequence continues at coordinate 6,107,368 of JANAVB010018599.1, forward strand.
AAGACATCAAAATAAGATAGAAGTCTAAGCTAACTAGCCTAAACTACAGGGGTGACATCCTCTACTACTGATGGATCTTGCTGAAGGTCCAAGTCGCAGATGTCATCTATGGCAGCTCCATAATAGGTAGGGCAAAGGTCCTCGTCATCCTCTGTAATATTTTTAACAGGTCCAGTTAGGAAAGGAACGAGCACATAATCTCAATAGTTCATATCAAGACAGGAATATAAAGCATACAATAGAGTAAAATACATGAAACGCTGAAAGAAAGTACATGTAGTAAAAGAGAGAGAACTGTAACGTAAATAACTACTATAAGTAGAGAACTATCAGTGACTAGTGATGTAGAGTACAAGATAGACATGTGAACGGCTTGAATTTGTACATGATTACACTAAAGAGTTTATACAATGACTACAATGGAATTGTTCACATGACTGCTTCTACTTCCCCGTACCCCAATCAATACACAAGGATCCAGACAAGTTATGTTATTGTACAATATTTCACATAAGGGCCCATAAATGGGTACACATGAAGGTATACATGAGGGCTCTGTAAAAATGAGAGTACATGAATCATAAGAGTGTACATGAATAATGAAAGCACAAGAGTACATGATGAAAGTGAAACGCACATGACATGATGTACCTGATGCTTCCGAGGGGGATAACATCTCAATGTAAAGATCCATATAGTATTAATCCGTGTTAACAACGTGACAGCATCAAGTAAAGTAATCTAGAGCAAGAATATAAATCTTAACAAGTATAAAATGATCAGAGAATGCACTCGCCTGATATCCTGAGTATCTGGTAAGTGTAGATGTCCAGACAGAGTAGATGAGTCCTATTTAGATCAACACATGTCATAACATGTCCAGAATGGTAATACTGAAGATTACAATGCATTCTAAATAATTTCTAGGTCATTCTAGACTAAAGTCAATTTTTGGTCAACCCTAGTCAACTACACTAGTCAAACTAGGTCAACTAAGCCATACTAGGTCCAATCCTAGTCTAACAAGTCTCACTAAGCCTAACCAAGCCTAGGCTAGCACTCAAACACAAACACAAGGCCAACTCAAGCATCACATACAAATATAATATATATATATATATTTCAACAAAACTCTTTGTTATTAAATCAAAATGCAGAGTACATAAAAGACACTACTAGGGTCTACACTTGACAGTTGCCTTCCCAATTTGCCTATGAACTTCAGCAACCAACTTGTCTATCGAGTACGCATGATTCTCGTATCGGCATTTGTTTCTATTTTTCTAAAGAACCCAAAGAACCGCCGCGGCTGTAATTCCCTTCTTATGTTTGTTCTTCTTCCTCCACCAGTCACGCAAGCGCTCAAGTAGACTTCGACCTCGACTACGAACTTGATAAATAGGTTGAATAGTACCCCATACCCCCTTAGCCATATCATCCTGATGCAGCAAGTGCTCCAATGTTTCGGTATCACACCTGGCACAACAATGACACTTCGAAGCAAGCCTATAATCCAGACGTACAAGATTATCATCTGTGGGAAGCTTGTTATGCAGAATTCTCTAGAGTAGCACTGACCATTTAGTAGGAATATAGGTGCTCCAAATATGTGTAAAATTAGGTAACACAGGACTATGAACCCTAGCAATGTCCCAAGCTGATGACAATGAGAATTTCCTCGACTGCGTATTACCCCATCTCCATGTTTTATTCAAGTGAATGATATGTTGTTGTACCATATCCCTGCCAAAGATAAGTCTCTTCCAGATATGTGATGTATTAGATGTAATAGTAACATCCAACGGTGAAGTAGTCGAACAATACTTAGCTTTGAAGAATTCAGTCCATAGGCTGTCTTGAGTCAGGAATTTCCACCACAACTTGATTGTCAAAGCATGCATCATGTCCTCCAATCTTTTAATGCCCAAGGCCCCCTCCTGTTTTGTTCTGGCAATCCGATCCCATCCAAGCCAGGTTCTTTTAGCCATACCATCTTGAGCACCCCAGAAAAAACTCGAGAACATACTCTCCATTCTATGCAATACTGCAACAGGAGGATTACAAGCTGCTAATGTGTAAACAGGAATGGATGTTAAAACAGCCTTGATCAAAATAAGCTTACCACCCGGAGACAATATTTTGTTATGCCAGCCTTCTAACTTGATTCGAATTCGATTGAGTAACTCCTCATACATACCACCATTACGTTGTCCTGCCATTAGAGGACACCCGAGATAGGTGAACGGGAGAGTGCCAATGTTAAAGCCTATTCTAGACGCCAATTTTAAGCCCCTTTCATTAAGAATGTTCTTCGAAATGTAGATAGATGATTTAGCCTTGTTAATTAGCTGTCCAGAGGCAGCCTCATAACTAGACAATGTTTCAGTGATTCTAGATATAGAACGGAGATCCCCAGCTGTAAAAAGAAGTACATCATCTGCGTATGCTAAATGAGTAATCGGTGGACAACCTCGAGGAGAAATAAATAATGAAAATCTATCAGTCTCTGGCAATTTCTTCAGGCTGCGAGATAACACCTCCGTCGCAATAATAAATAGTGCCGGGGATAGGGGATCCCCCTGTCTAACTCCTCTAAAAGCTTGAAAATACTCAGTCGACTCACCATTGATCAAAGGAGCATACCAGACATTGTTAACAAGCCGAAGCATCATGCCCACCAATTTGTTATGAAAACCAAATTTACGTAATACCTTCATCAGGAATCTCCAATCCACCCTGTCATATGCTTTCATCATATCCAACTTAATAGCTGTATTTCCTCCTCTGTGTTTCTTGTTCATTCTAGCCATCATTTATTGAGCAAGCAATATGTTATCTACAATCTCTCTTCCTTTAACGAATCCACTTTGTTCAGGAGAAATGAGACGGGGAAGTAAAGGAGCAAGATGACGAGATAGTAGCTTGGATATGATCTTGTTCACCACAGAGCATAGACTTATAGGACGATAATCCCCAAAGGATCTTGGCTGCTTTACCTTCGGAATCAGGACCAAGGAAGTGTTTGTGACGGAGCGAGGCAATACAAACCCATCAAAAAACATTCCTACTGCCTCTGTCATATCCTTACTGATAATGTCCCAATAGGCAATAAAGAAGAGAGGGGTGAAGCCATCCAGCCCAGATGCGCTGTGTTGATCAAGCGATTTAATAGCTTTGAGTATCTCATCTGAAGATGGAGCTGTAATCAACATGTCATTGTCCTCTACCGTCACTATGGAAGGAATGCTCAGTAGTAGATTACTGTCCTCCTGAATATCACCTCTTTGATATAATTTAGAGTAAAACTCTTTGGCATATGCATGAATTAATGATTTTTCCTTCAATATACCACCATCTTCAGTTGTGATAGAATGAATTTGGAGTGATCTCTTACGATTTGTCACACAACCATGAAAGTAGACAGTGTTTTTATCTCCTTCTAGATCATATTTCAACGAAGACTTTTGCTTCCAATATGCCTCCTCAACGCTCACACATTGTTTAAGAATGACAGTAGCCTTGGCCAACTGTTGGCGACTCGCTGCTGAGTTGTGTTGTGCATTACATATTTCCGCAGCCAATACATCATCCTCCGCTTGCTTCACCTGCTGAAAAATATCGCCATACTGTAGAAGCATGGAATTTCAGGACCAGAAATCCTATGCGCCAAACACTACATGCGCCAGGGAGCTCAGATGAAGTACTTGGCATAACAAAAGAATAGACATTAAAAGAGGATTTTTATTCATATAAAAGTCGATTACATGTCTAAAAAAGAGCTGTATAAAGGAGAATTTCTACAAAGAAAAGACCCTAAATCTACAGCTAGGCGCAGCAACTACCATGCGCTCTCAAACAGGCGTATCTGGCCATGCGCTCTCAGCCAGACGCGTCTCTTCAGCATCTCAGTTATGTGCATCCTCAGTAATGTACATCCCTTCAGCAGCTCAGTTATGTGCCGCCCTTCAGCGTCCCAGTCGGACGCATCATGAAGTATCAGCATATGCGCCATCAAATACTTCGACTAATAAAATATTTATTGAGCAGAACGAGGGTGGCAATCAACCCTCTAGCTGGAGGAAGTGCTCTTCAAACCAAGGAAGAGAAGAGTACCGTAAATCAACCTGCGGCTACAGGAGCAGCTTTCGACCCAACCAGAATGGGCAACACCCACTCTAGCGGGAGGAGGAGCTCTCCCAAACCCCAAGGAAGATGATCGGAGCACCGCAATTCCGATCTGAAGCTCTTCCAGCATAACGGAGATGAGGCTCGAGCATCCCGATCTTTGGATGCAACAGGCACCTTATGTCTGCCTCAGAAGCCCTCGACTCCGACTTTTGGATGTAACCGTCACCTTCAAGAGCATCAATGAAAATAATGCGTCGCATCTTCACCCTCGGGAGCATCTTGTCAACAGAATGTGCTCGAGCAAACAAATTAATTTTGGGAGGGCGTGAGAGAACGAGAAGCAAACTCTCTCCATACCACTATTTATAGGCCGGGCAAATCAAACCCATATGCCAAGTGGCTGGCTCTCCGAATCCTGTGCAATAAATTTACATTAAATGGTGATAAACCTGACGCTTCGAATTCAGCCAAGTCAAGAACGGCTATTTAAAGCACTCGAAGAACGTAACAGGCGGGCCCATAAAGACATAACATGCAAAAGGATGCGCCGGCCAGACCGCGCATCATACTGATGCACCCATCAGCACCAAGCGCCATACGAGGATGTGCCCCATGCGTCCCCATGCGCCCAGTGGAACGCCGATCGATGCGCCCACTCAACAGCCCATCACCTGTCAAGGACATTAAATGCTGAAGTCTGACAGAGTTGGCAGCACGTCCCCCGAGGACTGAACTTAACAGCTTTTGCAGAATACGAAGCACCACCGACGTCAGCATCATCATTGCTCCCCTCCGGCGGTTACAAGCTACGTGGCCGCCCAACCATCTCGCATGTGCCTCCGCAGCCATGCGCCCAAATCTCTGCATGTGCCTCAAAAGTCGTGCGCCTCAGACTTTTCTCTGATCCCTAAAGATAGAAGTCAAAGTCACTACTGAAGCCCCGCATGCGCCTCAAAAGCTATGCGCCCCGACTGGTTCGTGACTCCTAAAGGTTATGAGCCAAAGTCTCCTCATGCGCCCAATCCCAGGCGTATCCTATCAGATCACTCCCCACCAAATCCGAGATTTCGAGCCATGGACCTACGACACGCGTCCTTTGACTTGATTCAGCCTATGAAGGGGTGCTAATCACCCAAGATCTCAGCAACCGAAAGATCTTCTCCATTGCTACGTGTCAGCTCTACCGCAGCCCACAAATACAACAAAAAGAGTTCAACTCCTCAATAAGAGCGCATCGTCCATGCGCCTCCATCAGCAACCACCACGTGGCGTTCCCGCGTACAGGTGCATCCTACATATACGCATGAGCAGCCAGCCTGCAAAACTATAAATAGAGGGATCATTTCCTTCTTACAGACACAGACAGAGATCTACACCCAGATCGTACAACCACCAACAGCATATACAGAGAAGCAGATACAGACACTCAACGTCTTCTTCCTCTCCGCAAGCTCCGGCACCTAGAGCAACTCAGACCTTCAGAGAACCGAGAACCGTCGTCAGATCGTCAACGGAGTCAACGTATTACCGCTCGCTCCATCAAACAAGGGACCCAGATAAACAAAAGTGTACTCCTAGGACTACGTCTAAGTCCTACATTGTAACACTGTTCTGTTTGTATTGAAATTACATCAAAAGATTTTAATGGCAAACAAGCTGGCGACTCTGCTGGGGACCTCTTTCTTCTCTACCGAGAAAGCTGTGTCGTAATCCGACAACGTGAAGGTGGGCTCCTCCCACAAGACACTGGTCGTACGTCTCAATCAACAGGCGTATGAGGAGTTCATCTCTGAAGGTAGTGCGAGTCATTCGAAGCGACTACCGAAGCCGAAGAAGACTCGCCAAGTCTGGGTGTGCAAGGTCGATGCCTCTGGCACCACCACCGAAGGGGATGCGCCAATACAGCCTTCCCTTCCTGCTGACGTCCTCAGCAACCAAGATGCGCCCACCTGTGCAGCACATCTCTCGGGAAAACGTACGGCTGACCACATTCCCCAGCCATCTCCCTCTCAGGCGAGGAAGATACATCGACGGAGCAGGGGCACAGCTAATGCCCCGTACATCACCTCTGATGTGCCACAAAAGGTCTCTGTCTTTGACAGACTCACTCGCTGTAGTGGCGAGGAGAATTTGGACTCTGAGTACTATGCGCCCCAGCGGGCTGGTACGAAGAAGTCTAAGGCAGCACGGGCCATGCGCCTCAAACGTGCTATGCCGGCAGCAAATCAGAAGCATGCGCTCACAATCATGCGCGCTGCTGATGGTAAGCTGTATAAGGTCGACTCGGGTACTTCTGTGCCGGAAATGAGTCGACCTTCCAAGTCCTTGTCTCACTTGGGCGCATCTGTTGCGTTCGCAACCAAGTCGAGCAAGGCAAACTCTGTGGTCTTGAACTCCCGCGCCTCCTCTGGTTGTGCGTCTGAGGTTCGTTCAAGTCACTGTAAATGTTGTTCTCCTACTACTGATCTGAGCGCCTGTTTGGTTTTGGATCGGGGGGCGCAGCATTCACTTGACCACCCCGGCGCTTGCCCTTGCCATGTGCCTGATGGGGGTACGAAGGTGGCACTCTCCTTCAACGATCTGCGTAACGTGATCACTCATAAACGCCGATCAGGAGAGTCGACTGACAAGCACAATGTGCCCCTCACAGGGCACACCTGTGCTGTAGTCACCATCAACTACTGTTGCAAGGCAGCAGTTCCACCAAGACAGTCGGTGTTCCAGCGACTGCAATCATCAACACCCCTCCGACGTTGCCTCGGGAAGAAGGTGTCAGCAAAAGAGGAGCCAGAACTAAAGGTTGCTTCATGCAACGTAATCTCTAACTCCTCGTCAGGCTAAAAGGCGACTGGCAACTCCTCGTCCTCGTCCAAGAGTCAGCCGAGGAAAACCAAGACAACTGTCCCATCCTCTGGAGTGTTCGAAGGCACTCGGGGAAGAAAGAAGATTCTGGAGGATGCCGGTGGTAGTCGAGCCCTTTTTGATCCTCCTTCTGGAGACGAAGATATCCTCCAGAGCACAGCTGGGGTGGATCTTCATCCTGGAGACGAAGTCAGCCTCCAGGACGTAGCTGGGGGTAGTCTGGCCCCGGTGGACCTGCGTTTCGAAGACGAAGCAGTCCTCCAAGACAAAACTGGGGGTAATCAGGCCCTTGCGGATACTTCTCCCGAAGACGAGGGTGTCCTCCAAAACATAGCTAGGGGTAGCCAGGACGAAGCTCCAGGAGAGGCAACTCCCCTACAAGAGAGCGAGGCCGAAAGCGAAGCCTCAACTGATCCATCCGACTCCAGCCATGTCATGATAGTATACATGACTGGGGGTGATACCGAGCCAAATGTGCCGCCAGCAGACCTAGTCCAGCGCATGGATACCCTGGAGGGAGGGCTCAAAACCCTCTCTACCTGCATGCAAATACTGACTCAAGCAATGTTCGAGATACGGTCAGCTTTGGCCAGGGCACCTTCTACCGGTCCTGACCCAGGGGCCAATGGAGAATCAAGTGTACCCCTTCAACGGGTATCCTTGGATACGGATCGCCGCGAAGCACCTCGGACGTCGGAGCCATCAAATGCTCAACCCCAGGCTGTACCACCTTCCCCGACTCCCAGCTCTACGAAAGACGTGGTGGAGATGATCAGGGACTTGCGCGAGCACTTTGAGTCCAAGAATAGACAAGAGGAGCGCCAAAAGATGGGCATCCCCCAACCTTATCCCCTCGAATGGAACAAAGTGGTTTATCCTCCTAAGTATAAACCACAAACATTGACGTCGTACGATGGGAAGGACTCTCCGCGTCGCTATCTGACGTACTTCCAGTCCAAAATGGGACATCTCCCGAAGGAGGATGTACTACTCACCAGCATATTTGTCGAGACACTGAAAGGAGTGGCGTACGACTGGTACTGCAGTCTCCCAGATAACTCCATATCTTCCTTCGACGACTTGACACGTCTCTTCCTCGACCGTTTCTACGACGGCGGGAAGGACATGACAATGGCATCCCTCATAGAGATACGCCAGAAGGAGAAGGAAACAGTTCGAGCATTCATCGAACGCTTCCGACAGGCCTGTTTCAGACTGCCTTCGGGAATGCCAGAACATGCACTCCTCTCCTCCTGCAGCATGAACATGCTACCTGCAGTCAAACTCTGGCTCAACTCTACTCCTCTTCCCGACTGGAGTTTCTTTATCATCGAAGCTGAAGCAGTAGAAAAGAAGGCGTCCAATGCTCGCCTTCTGGGAGTTAGTTTTCCTGCCTTTGAGGATAAGGGGAAACGGCCTGCAGCCAACAACCCGGGACGAGAGACGAAGGAGAAATAGGCATTGACTGTCAACGCCTCCAAAGGTGCATCAGCATCCACTCAAAAGCCTCCACTTGCACCAAGGCCAAAGGAGGTTTATTCTTTCAACGATGAAGACACCTGCAACTCTTTGAGATACTGAAGCAGGGTGACAAGATCAAATTGTCGGACCCGAAGCGTCCCGACGAGGTTGGAAAAGTGGACAATCCGAGGTACTGTCACTACCATCGGTTTGTCGAACATCCAACTAAGGACTGCTACGTCCTCAAAAACTATATCCAGCGCATGATCAATACGGATGTTATCTCCGTCGACTACGAGGAGAAGACGGTTTCGGCCAACCTGGTGTCACTTCAATTTGGCACCTTGCCGCCAACTACAACACAAGATGGCGTCGTCTCCATCCCTAAGGCGACAATGGAGGTGGTTAACTTACCACCTACTTGTGATAACGTGAGTGGACTCATCCCACTCACCACATCTCGGGGAGAGGTCTTGTGGGTTCACCCTGATCTCGTCTCCGAGGTTACTCAACCGGAGGTACGCTCTGCCTCCAAAACTAAGGACAGAAAGATCAAGTCTTGTCGCATGGTCTCTTCCTCTGCGGAAGAGGCACTTCCTGTACAGACGCGTTCACATCAGAACGCCCAACCCGATGAAGCTGCCGTCGAGGTGGTGTCTCCTTATACCGTCCCTGCTGTCCAGGAAGAGGGCCCATCTAAGCCCCCATAAGCCAATAAGCAGAAGCATGTGGAGGCCCGCTTCGATAAGCCTCTGCGGAAGGAGAATGCTTCGGGGCTAGCCAAGCCCCACAACTTCGACATACTGGCACAACTTGCCAGTACTCCTGTCCGCCTATCTCTGTTTGAGCTTCTTCGCCTTTCCAAGGACACTCGTGAAGCTCTTTGTGAAGCCCTGAAGGATGCTGAGTCCTTTATCAGTCAGGTCAAGCAGCCTGAGGATACCCCGACTACATGTGCGTGCTGTTATTGTACGGATGAAGTTATCCCCAACATAACCTTCACCCAACAAGACATGCTGCTCAAGCACAACCGACACAACAGGCCTCTGTATTATACATGGTATATCGGTTCTGTCAAGGTGAAGCAGATTCAGATCGATCCGGGGTCTTCCCTCAGCATCATTCCGAAGACGCTGCTCTCAACACTGGAGATCCTAATGTACCGACTGGCGCCTTCCAACACAACAATCAATGGCTTCAATGCCAGCAAAAGTGAGCCGTTGGGCGAAATACGGCTAAAGTGCCATATCGGTAACCCCAGGACCGAGGTGACTTGCTATGTCGTGGACGCCGACGTCAACTACAACCTCCTACTGGGTCGTCCGTGGCTGCATGAGTACATGGTGGTGCCATCTACACTCCACCAATGTATGAAGTACTTGTCCACCAATGACATCATCCGGACGGAGTTCGCGGACATTGACCCTTTCAAGGGAGTTGAAGCCTATTTCACTGATTCCACCTTGTACAAATCACCTGACGAGGAGGAAGCCAATGATGCTGACGATGAAGCAGAAACGGCAGCAGAGCCCGACATGGAGCCAGAGATAATTCCCGACGCTCCTTTAAAAATTTGACTCAAAGGGAAGCCGCCTCAGACGTTGCCTTCCATGAACATCAAGCTACCTGGAAAAGCACCAACTGCTCTAGGTAGAACACCTACTGAAGCTCCCTTGAAGATACGGCTCAAGGGAAAGCCGCATCAAACATCGGCTCCCCTTGTGGCAAAACTACAGGGGAAGGAACCGATCACCGAAGGCACAGTTGAGGCACCCCTGAAGGTGCGTCTTAAGGGCAAGCCGCCGCAATCATCTGTCTCATCCAAGCTGCCGGAGAAGGCCCACATAGCCCTCTCGAACCCCAGGATCAAAGCTGTGGTGGACTCTCCCGATCCAATCCCAGTACTCACAGATGAAGAGCTAGGAGAATATATCTCTGCTGATGTAGATGCACCCTCTCTGGACAATGTAATCCTGCAGGATAAAATCTCGTATTTCATCAATAATTGAGTGTCTTTTAATTATTCTAGTCTTCCACATTGGAATGCCATGTATATATTAGATAACGCTCTACAGTCGTTGCGAACACAAATAACAACCGTCCATCATGTAAATCGAATAGTCCCGTCCCAAGGGGTCTATTTTGTAGTCCCAACGCGGAATCGAGACGAAGAATCCATCATCTTCGGCAAAGTCGAGCGTCATCACGACCTCCCGCCACTCGAGCAAGAACCAGATACCGGCAGAATACAAGTCTATCGGTACACGGACAAGGCAAAGTACCTCATCCAAAAGATGGGTTACGACCTAAAAAGCAAGAAAGGCCTGAACTACGGCAAGGGTCGACGTCTACCTCTCCGACTTCCAACACCTAAAGGAAAGCCGCAGGACTACTATCATCGAACTCGACGGGGGGTGGGCTATGTCACGCCGCCGTCAACACCAGAGAGTTCGGAGGCAGAAGAAGTAGAATATTCTCACTCGTCCGAAGCATCAACTTGGGATTCCGATGCAAGTATCGGCTCAGTCTTCAAGAGAGTGCTATCATCCAACACGACATCTGCACAATCTCAAGAAGATGAAGGCGAAGACCAAACGCCAGAATTCTTCGAAAAAGAACCCTGGGCTCAACGCCTAGGAGAACAGTGGGAATCTCATTTTTAATTACGCGAACCCCCTACCGAAGACGAAGTCGAGCAGATCGACCTTGGGGATGGATCTTCTTCCAAACCCATCTTCATCAGCAAAAGCCTAAAAGGAGAAGATTGAAAATCTTTAATCCAGCTGGCTAAAGAATATATCGATATCTTCGCCTGAAGCTACGAAGATATGCCGGGACTTGATCCCCAGATCGCGATACATAGGCTTAACATCTTACCTGATGCCAAGCCTATAAAGCAACAACAGCGACGTTTTTGTCCTGACATCATGAACGCTATCGATCAGGAAGTAGACAAACTCCTGACCAGCGGGTTTATCCGTGAGGAACAACACCCGGATTGGGTGGCCAACGTCGTCCCTATCACCAAGAAGAATGGAAAGATACGAGTCTGTATCGACTTCAGGGATCTCAATACTGCTTGCCCGAAGGACGAGTTCCCGCTTCCAATCATCGACGTGATGATCGACAACACATGTGGCTTCGAACGCATGTCTTTCATGGACGGGTATTCGGGCTACAACTAGATCAAGATGTTCTTCGATGATGCAAAACACACGTCATTCAGGACTCCGAAGGGGGTTTTCTGCTACACAGTGATGCCCTTCGGCTTGAAGAACGCTGGTGCGACATACCAACGAGCTATGAGCACCATCTTCCGTCAACATCTTCGCAAGACAGTCGAATGCTATGTTGATGACATCGCAGTCAAGAGCCGTCTCAAAGGAGATCACCTATAAGACCTTAAGACAGTCTTCGATCTCATGCGAGCGCATCAACTCAAGATGAATCTCGCTAAATCCTTCCTAGGGGTTTCTAGCAAAAAGTTTTTGGGCTTCATTATCACGGCAAAAGGCATTCATGTCGATCCCGAGAAGACCAAAGCCAACCTTGACATGGACCCTCCGAAGAACCTCCGAGAACTTCGAGGCCTGCAAGGGCGTCTGGCATACATCCGGAGGTTTATAGCAAACCTTTCCGAAAAATGTCAACCCTTCACCCAGCTCATGAAGAAGGGAGTCTCTTACGTCTGGACAGAGGAATGCCAAAAAGCTTTTGACGACATCAAGGCTTACTTGACGAGCCCGCCAGTCCTGGTAGCACCCGTCACGGGCAAACCATTTCTCCTCTACGTCCGTGCTATGGATCATTCCTTCGATGCTCTGCTGGCTCAGAACAGCGACACAGGCTATGAGTAAGCTATCTACTACCTCAGTAGAATACTGATCGGGACCGAACACCGGTACAACCCCGTTGAAAAAGAGTATTTGGCTTTGGTATTTGCCATCCAGAAGACTCATCATTATCTCTCGGGCCAGACAATTCATGTCATTTCCCGAGTCAATCCACTCAGAGTTCTCATGACGAAGCCAGGGTCATTAAACTCCCGGCTAGCTACGTGGGCAATCCTGTTAACGCCATACAACATGATGTTCGTTCCATAAAAAGCCGTCAAGGGTCAGGCTCTGGCCGACTTTTTAGCTGCACACCCCATCCCAGAGTCTTCCAGACTCTATGAAGACATCCCGGATGAGGTCCAAGAATCAAACGTCACCGAAGAAAGCTCCGTCTGGCGGATGTTTTTCGACGGCGCTTCAAGAAGAGGCCCCAAAGGCCAAATCATCGTCGGAGTGGGGGTAGTCCTAGTCTCTTCCGATCAGCTGGTCATCAATCGTGCCTACTCCCTTTCGAAGCCGTGCTCCAACAATGTTACTGAGTACAACGTGCTCATCATGGGACTCCAGCTGGCGCAACAGCTGGGAGTGAATCATCTGGAAGCCTACGATGACTCAAAACTCTTCGTTAACCAGATCAGAGGGCAATACGAAGTTCGCCATGAAGATCTGATTCCTTACTATGAAGTTGCATTGAACATCATTTCAACCTTCACCATGTTCTTCATCGAATATGTACCTCGTTTACAAAATTTGGAGGCTAGACGCTCTGGCTGGCCTCGCAGCCTCATTGGCAGCACCCCTCGGGACTCAACATAACGTCACGGTAGTGGATCGAGACTTGGTCTGTCCTAAAAACAACCTATGCTCCCGAATGGCCCATGCCATATCAACAAATGCTGGTGTTAACGTCCGAGACTGGAGATTCCCGTTCATCAATTTCGCTGTCTACGAAATTCTTCCAGAGGACCCGAAAGAATCCGTCTCAGTCAGGAGGCGCTCCCTTCGATTGTATTACGATACAGCTACTAAAATGCTGTACCGACGCTCCTACGATGGACTTCTTCTTCGATGTTTGTCCAACGAAGAAGCAGTCGAAGCCCTTCGAGAAGCTCACGATGGAACCTGCGGGGCCCATCAACCTGGCCCTAAGTTGCAGGATCGACTGTGACACATGGGCTACTACTGGCCAACCATGGCAGCCGACGCTGTCGACTATGCTAAAAAGTGCCATGCGTGCCAGCTTCATACTGACTTTATCCATACGCCGTCAGAACCACTACATCCTACGGTCGCCTCTTGGCCCTTTGAAGCCTGGGGTATGGACATTGTAGGACCGATCACCCCTCCTTCATCAAGAGGACACCACTTTATCCTAGCCATCACCGACTACTTCTCTAAATGGGCAGAAGCAGTTCCACTGGCGGAAGTAAAGAGCTCCAGGGTGGTCAGCTTCATCAAGCACCATATCATCTACCGTTTTAGGGTACCTCAGAGGATTATCTACGATAACGGTCCTCCGTTCATCAGCTATGTTTTCAGCAGGTTCTGTGACAAGAATCGCATTCAAAACATGGCATCAACCGCCTACAATCCGACAGCAAACGGATTGGCCGAGGTATTTAACAAGACTATCGTCAAGCTACTCAAAAGGGTCATGTCATCCAACAAATACGACTGGGACGAAAAGCTTGACGAATGCCTTTGGGCCTACCGTACAACGGTACGGACCCCGACGGGCAACACACCATTCTCCCTGGTCTATGGGAGCGAAGCGGTACTGCCTCTCGAGATCCAGATACCCTCACTCCGTATAGCGATCACAAATCAACTAACAGAGGAAGACAATCAACGTCGCCGTCTGCGAGAATTGGAGGCACTTGACGAAAAATGTCTCCTAGCTCAACAACGCATCGAACTCTATCAGGCCCGTATATCACAGGCTTTCAATAAGAAGGTCAAGCAGAGGACTTTCCAGGTAGGCGACCTGGTTCTGGCAGTCAGGAGGCCGATGGTGTTGACTCACAAGACACCAGGAAAGTTCGAGCCCAAGTGGGAGGGACCTTTCATCATAGAGACGGTATACTCAAACGGTGCTTACCGCCTCGCCAAACCCAATGGGGACTTGTTCATGATGCCCATCAACGGCAAGTTCCTAAAGAAGTACTACTCTTGACATCTTTCAGACATGTACGTCCATCTCCACCCAACAAGAGAGTCTGTGGACCCAACCATCAGGGCTCACATACAATTCCTTACGCTTCCGAAACCCAGCTGTTCTGAGGCATTCTCCAGCAGAAAAACAACCACGTCCATATTACCTCTTAGTTGTTCCCCTATAAAGTAGGATCTTATACTCCGTAAGACTGCGCTACCCCACCATGTTTACCACGTCCACATTACCTCTGAGTAAATATCCCGTACAGACAACCCCTGTGTTGCCGTACATTGATCGCAGAACTTCCACGTCCACATTACCTCTAAGTAGTTCCGCGTATCCCCCAGAGTCATTCCTACCACGTCCATAACACCTATGAGTAGGAAGATTCCATCATTTGAATCCCATATTTGCCACGTCCATATCACCTCAGAGCAAACATGTCGGTTCTCTCGAACTTATTATCTGTACCTAAAAACTAAGGTGGACAAAAGATAATAGGTCCACACAAATCATCAAGTTCATGACAGCAAAAATGAACACACCACAAAAACTCTGTATTCTTTATTCAAAAATAAAGGATTACACCCCCAGCGAGAGTTGCAAATTACACAAAAAACAAAAAAAAAGACTATAATCCCTAAACCTCCCCGGGGTTGGCCGAAAGCTCTTCAATCCGACGCCTCAAGTTTGTCGCCTGAGTCTCTACGGTCACCAGGACCCGGCATTCGGCTTCTTGACGCATCGCTTCTATGGCCTCAGGAGAAGTGTCATCCTCATGCTTCTCGTCCAACTGTTGCCGCTGCTGAGCCAGGGTAAGAGCCCGGCAGGTGAAAGCTGCTTCCTCCTCCTTAGATGCTACATGTTCAGCCTGGGCTCGCTCGGCATCTAACAAAAGTTGGGCCCGCTGGTCTTCAAGGAGGCGAATCTTGGCATCAACCTCCGCTATACTAGCGTCCAACGCAGCTCGCAACTCCACCTTCTCCTGCGTGGACTGAGACAACCTCTCCACCGTGGCCTCAGTTTTAGCCACCTCGCGTTCCCAGACTCCCACGGTGGCCTGATAAGAGGACTCAGTCTCAGCAATCAACTTCTCTTTTTTCGTGTCTATCAGGGCGGAGAGATCATTCCGCTGGATGCACTGAAACTCGAAAAGCAGCTGGTCCAGCTCGGCCACCGAGGCCTCCAGAATCTCGGCCATATGATCATGGCCCTGGTAGAAACGTATCAGATTGATGTGAGGGAGTGCCAGGGTTTTTGCCGTCGCGAAACTCCCATGACATCCTTCTCTTGGAAGCTAAACGTTAGAAGGCCGTCAGCGGCAGTTGGCGTTCAAGTTGTCACATGTACAGAACCATGCCCTTCGCAGAGAAGAACCAGTCCTCTTTGATCTTCAGTATCTTTGCCTCGGTAGAGATCAGTCGGTCACCAAACAGAAAGGCGAGTTTTAAGAAGGTCACGTCCTCGGACTCAGCAGATTCCAGTTTGCCGCTCTTCGTCATACTCTAGAGGAAAATAGAAAATTGATTCTGGATTTGCAGCATTATTTCGAGAGGTTGATCCAGCATGATAGCAGCCTTCGCGGGGTTAATAACCTCCTCATCAAAATCAACTCCCATTTAACAAAAAGAAGCATCCAGAAGGACTTCATTCAGCAAAGGGATAGTCATCGACACTGACACAGCAAAAACAAAAGTCAGGCAAGAAAGTGTGTCAAGCAGCCTGGCGCATCATTAGGGTCTAAACCTATGTACGTCAGCAGTAAAGCTTCGGCGCATCATCAGGGTCTAAACCCATGTGCGTCAGCAGTGGAGCTTCGGCACATCACCAGGGTGTAAACCCATGTGCGTTAGCGGTGAAGCTTCGGCGCATCATCAGGGTATAAACCCATGCGCGTCAGCAGTGAAGCTTCAACGCATCATCGGGGTGTAAACCCATACGCGTTAGCAGTAAAACCTCGGCGCATCATCAGGGCCTAAACCCATGCGCGTCGGCAGAATAGCCTCGGTGCATCATCAGGACAGAAGTCCATACGCGTCGGCGATAAAGAGTTAGGGCACAACATCAGCCATGTGCTCCAAACTCGTCTAAAAAAGTTGAAAAGATGGCACCCACCCGTCACCGTAGGCCGGACGTCGGCCGAAGTTACAATGGTGACAGGAGCGTCCTCCTCGACGAACTCCGCAGGCTCCTTCCCCTTGCCAGCACCGCCGCAAGGAGTCTTAGGAGCCATTTCTTGCAAGAAGAAAGTTAGGGTTTTTCAAAAGAAGAACTCTAAAAGAAGAAAGCAAAGAGAGGAAGAACTCTCTATGTCTCTATCTCATGCCTATTTATAGGCCCAGTCGCACGCGTGAACCGATGAAGTATGATCTCAGCCACCGCCTCGGGTTCTGTGAGGAGATATCTGCAAAAAAATCCAAAATAGATCATCATTAATCTTCTTGGTTATCAAAGCGTTATCATTTACATTTACTGAGAGGAGCATACGCCCCATCACTGATGCACGGAGTAATCATGTGCCCGAACAGTCATGCGCCCCATAGAAGACGCCACCATGCTTCTTATTCAAAGTATTCCAAAACTTGACAAAAAGTTTTGAAAACT
Organism: Iris pallida; assembly: GCA_029216955.1. Lineage (NCBI taxonomy): Eukaryota > Viridiplantae > Streptophyta > Magnoliopsida > Asparagales > Iridaceae > Iris > Iris pallida. The sequence continues at coordinate 6,124,414 of JANAVB010018599.1, forward strand.
TTGAAGGGGGTCTTGTAGAAGCATGGAATTTCAGGACCAAAAATCCTATGCGCCAAACACTACATGCGCCAGGGAGCTCAGATAAAGTACTTGGCACAACAAAAGAATAGACATTAAAAGAGAATTTTTATTCATATAAAAGTCTATTATATGTCTAAAAAAGAGCTGTATAAAGGAGAATTTCTACTAAGAAAAGACCCTAAGTCTACAGCTAGGCGCAGCAACCACCATGCGCTCTCAAACAGGCTTATCTCGCCATGCGCTCTCAGCCAGGTGTGTCTCTTCAGCAGCTCAGTTTTGTGCATCCTCAGTTATGTGTATCCCTTCAGCAGCTCAGTTATGTGCCGCCCTTCAGCATCCCAGTCAGGCGCATCATGAAGTATCAGCATATGCGCCATCAAATGCTTCGACTAATGAAACATTTATTGAGCAGAACGAGGGTGACAATCAACCCTCTAGATGGAGGAAGAGCTCTTCAAACCAAGGAAGAAAAGAGCACCGCAAATCAAACTACGGCTACAGGAGCAGCTTTCGACCCAAGCAGAATGGGCAACACCCACTCTAGCGGGAGGAGGAGCTCTCCCAAACCCCAAGGAAGATGATCGGAGCACCGCAATTCCGATCTGAAGCTCTTCCAGCATAACGGAGACGAGGCTCGAGCATCCCGATCTTTGGATGCAACAGGTACCTTCTACCTGTCTCAGAAGCCCTCGACTCCGACTTTTGGATGTAATAGTCACCTTCAAGAGCATCAATAAAAACAATGCGTCGCATCTTCACCCTCGGGAGCATCTTGTCAACAGAATGTGCTCGAGCAAACAAATTTATTTCGGGAGGACGTGATAGAACGAGAAGCAAACTCTCTCCATACCACTATTTATAGGCAGGGCAAATCAAACCCATGCGCCAAGTGGCTGGCTCTCCGAATCCTGTGCAATGAATTTGCATTAAATGGTGATGAACCTGACGCTTCGAATTCAGCCAAGTCAAGAACGGCTATTTAAAGCACTCGAAGTAATAGTCGGGCCCATAAAGATGTATCATGCAAAAGGATGCGTCGGCCAGATCGCGCATCATACTGATGCGCCCATCAGTACCAAGCGCCATACGAGGATGCACCCCATGCGTCCCCATGCGCCCAGTGGAACGTCGATCGATGCGCCCACTCAACAGCCCATCACCTGTCGAGGACATTAAATGCTGAAGTCTGACAGAGTTGGCAGCACGTCCCCCGAGGACTAAACTTGACAGCTTTTGCAGAATACAAAGCATCGCCGACGTCAGTATCATCATTACTCCCCTCCGGCGGTTACAAGCCATGTGGCCGCCCAACCATCTCGCATGCGCCTCCGCAGCCATGCGTCTAAATCCCTGCATGAGCCTCAAAAGCTGTATACCTCAGACTTTTATCTGATCCCTAAAGACAGAAGTCAAAGTCACTACTAAAGCCCCGTATGCGCCTCAAAAGCCATACGTCCCGACTGGTTCGTGACTCCTAAAGGTTACGAGCCAAAGTCTCCTCATGCGCCCAATCCCAGGCGCATTCTATCAGATCACTCCCTACCAAATCCGAGGTCTTCGAGCCATGGACCTACGACATGCGTCCTTTGACTTGATTCAGCCTATAAAGGGGTGCTAATCACCCAAGATCTCAGCAACCGAAAGATCTTCTCTATTGCTATGTATCAGCTCTGCCACAGCCCACAAATGTAACAAGAAGAGTTCAACTCCTCAATCAGAGCGCATCGTCCATGCGTCTCCATCAGCAACCACCACGTGGCGTCCCTGCGTACAGGCGCATCCTACATATGCACATGAGAAGCCAGCCTGCAAAACTATAAATAGAGGGATCATTTCCTTCTTACAGACACAGACAGAGATCTACACACAGATCGTACAACCACCAACAGCATATACAGAGAGGCAGATACAGACACTCAACGTCTTCTTCCTCTCCGCAAGCTCCGGCACCCAGAGCAACTCAGACCTTCAGAGAACCGAGAACCGTCGTCAGATCGTCAACGGAGTCAACGTATTACCACTCGCTCCATCGGCACAAGGGACCCAGATAAACAAAAGTGTACTCCTAGGACTACGTCTAAGTCCTACATTGTAACACTGTTACGTTTGTATTGAAATTACATCAAAAGATTTTAATGGCAAACACATACGTGTTACGACTCCATATTGATAGAATCTTCCTGCAAGCGTCAAGCCGAAGAGCCAGTCAAGTAATACCAATTCGGTGATCTACTGATAATCAAGCTTATTGAATCAATGACTTGAACTCCTCATGATTAACCCAAAAGTCGAGAAATCAAAATTGTTTCCTGCCCCCTGCCGAGTTGGACTTATATTTAGTGAGCAATGGCGCATGATCCGATTCAGCTCTATTAAGATGCTCGACTGAAGATAGGGGAGCCAATTCTAACCAAGCATTGTCTACCAAAACTCGATCCAATCGCGATCCCCTACGGCCGTCATGCTTCGACATGAGCCATTTATAGAAACTACCAGTATAATGTAGCTCGGACATGCCAGTGACAAGAGTAAAATTAGCAAACTCTGCAATTGAAACTTGATCAGCTGGCCGGCCTCGTATTTTCTCCTCCGACCGCAGTATTATATTAAAATCACCACCTATAGACCAAGGGGAGTTGATAGAGGATTGCAGCTGCGTAAGTCTATCCCAGAGAAGCCGACGACCTTCTTTCGTGTTGTCACCATGAACAATAGTGAATGATGTCGATGAGGGAAGCATGTGATGAGAAAGAGATACAGTCAAAGCTTGATCAAATGAATCATGAAGCACAATATCACAATTTGATTTCGCCATGACCCATATATTCCCGCGATCATTAGAAAAAGCACTCGAGAAACCCAGCTTTTAACTGATAGTGTAATAATTGGCTACTATCAACCTTAGGCTCAATAATGCCAGTGAAGACGAACTTGTGGATTCTCACCAAGGATTTGATCCTTTTAAGAGTCATTTGGTTTGCTATACCACGAACATTCCATATGAGTGTATTAAACATGAGAGGAAGTTGTGGTTTTACCAGTGGTTGTAGAGTTTGCAGCTTGCCTAGTGACTCGATCGGAAGGCTCCACCGCCTTCTTAGTTTTTTTTCCACTTTTGTTGTGCTGCTGAAGCTTCTGAGTTCGGGGGCCAGTCGACTTCTGATCGAGTGTCATCCGAACGCCCATCTCCCACTTTAAATCTCTCGATTTACCCTTCGTCCTCGAGAGCTTCACGTTCGACTTCATCAGCCCAGCTACTAATATGTTGTTGCAGTTCTCCTTCGACAACAGGGGGATTAGTGAGCTGCTCTTCCCCTTCTACCACTACAACAAAAAGACCTATTAATGACGCTTGATAAGTGGTTTTCATGACGGCTGATGTGGAAGCGTCATCAATGTTCAGCAAGACTAGAATCTATGACGGTTTACATTAAAAACGTTATTGATAGTGCTCCAGTGATACGAGCGTCATAAAAAAAGTACGAAAATTTAAGTCGAAACCTCGTCTCCCCCGTAATTCTCCCGGACTTAAGAAAAATTCTAAACCCTCTCTCTTTCTCCTTCTCCTCCCGCTCCCCAACTCCCCTCAGCCAACTCCCCGCTCCCCAACTCCCCTCAGCCCGCTCCCCGCTCCCCGCTCTCCAACTTCCTTCAGCTCGTTCTTCGCTTCCCTCGGTTACAGACTCCACCGCAGAGGGAAAGATGTCACCGGCGTAGCCTTCACCACCGGTTTGTCCTAGAATCTCGATCATTGCTTATTTTATGCCCTAAATTCAAAAATCTCCTAATTTTTGACAACCATACATGCATCTATCTTTCCAAAATTAGGGTTCTAAATTTTAGGGTTTCTCGACGTCTCCGACCACGTCGGCGATGATCCGAAAAGGGCTGCATCATCGTTGACTTCTCTTGATTAAGTGAGTGATTTTGATTTGGATTTTTTTCTCTAAAAAAGATTTTGTTGGGAGTGTAATTTTTTCCCTAAAAATTAGGGTTCTTAATTTTTGATTTGGATTTTTTTCCTAAAAGGGTTCTTCGATTTTTTTTTCTGTTTGTTCTTGTTCAAGGGAGTGTAATTACATTTGGGGAGCCGAGTCCGAAGCCTCTCAACAGTCACAGCCGCGACCCGGCGAGGTGCTGTGCGTGCCTGCGAGCCGAGTCCGAAGCCTCCCTTCGGATTCTGACACTAAATTCTGGGGTATAAATTCTAAACTCTTGATTGATTTCAGTTTCTGGGTTTATTTTGTTTGTCGATGATGTTGTTGGATCTCGATCCCTACATAAAAAGGGTTTCGATCGACTGATACGTGTTGGGTTCGATTTTGGCTTGATGATCCTACGATTGTCTTTGTTTGTGAAGCGCGAATGATCTTTAGATCATGTTCGGTTCTTTACTTGCTGTTGGATCATTTTCGATTTCGGGTTACCTAGCTGCTGTTGGAATTATTTGTGATGCATGTATTGTTGGTTTGGATTTCTTGTATAAATTGTTGCTTGGGTTCTCCTTCCTATACTTGTTGTGGGATGTTGGTTTTGGTTTTTCTTATTATACATGTTGGGTTGGGAAAGATTTCTTTGCTGTAGGAGATGTTTTGCTATTTGGATTAAAATTGTTGGTTGGGTATCTATTATGCATGATGGGTTTAACTTGGTACTGTGGGTGTTTTTGTTGGGAGCTTTTCGATATAAATCACATGCGGGTATATATTAGTTGGGAGTATTTCTATTTCGGGATTGACATCTCCATTAGCATGCATGCGTCATTGATTTTGGGACTACGTCCACTATGCCATGCCTGCATGTTTTACTTTGTTTGTCGGTTTCGATTTTTATTAGAGTACTCTGATATTCTTGGTGTTGGTCGTTCGACCAAATGAACCAAAGCGTTGCAGATCATATCGGATATACTGGCTCCGTGTCGGGATGTGTCCTATACGTGTTATGGTACGCTAGTACAGCAGATGATGATTGATCCTTATCTGAGATATCTTATATATCTCATTTCGTTTCTTGTCGATCGTTAGTCGTAGTTTGTATATTGGTACTGTTGGGTTGTTCATTCTGGGTACAGATACGCTCGTGTTTGTACGAGTCGATACTGGACACGGATGTGAGGATACCTTCGGGTCGATGATGTAGCCTCTCCACAGTTGCAGCCGCGACCCGACGAGGCGTTGTACGTGCCTGCGAGCCGAGTCCGAAGGCTCCCTTCGGATTCCGACACCAAATTCTGGGGTATAAATTCTAAACTCTTGATTGATTTCAGTTTTTGGGTTTATTTTGTTTGTCGATGATGTTATTGGATCTTGATCCCTACATAAAAAGGGTTTCGATCGACTGATATGTGTTGGGTTCGATTTTGGCTTGACGATCCTACGATTGTCTTTGTTTGTGAAGGGGGAATGATCTTTAGATCATGTTCGGTTCTATACTTGCTGTTAGATCATTTTCGATTTCGGGTTACCTAGCTGCTGTTGGAATTATTTGTGATGCATGCATTGTTGGTTTGGGTTTCTTGTATAAATTGTTGCTTGGGGTCTCCTTCCTATACTTGTTGTGGGATATTGGTTTAGGTTTTCCCTATTATACATGTTGGGTTGGGAAATATTTCTTTGCTGTAGGAGATATTTTGCTATTTGGATTAAAATTGTTGGTTGGGTATCTATTATGCATGATGGGTTTAACTTGGTACTGTAGGTGTTTTTGTTGGGAGCTTTTCGTTATAAATCACATGCGGATATATATTAGTTGGGAGTATTTCTATTTCGGGAATGACATCTCCATTAGTATGCCTGCATCGTTGATTTTGGGACTACGTCCACTATGCCATGCCTAGATGTTTTACTTTATTTGTCGGTTTCGGTTTTTATTAGAGTACTCTGATACTCTCGGTTTTTCGATATAAATCACAGACTCTAAAATTGACAGACTCTAAAATATAGGGTTTTGCTTTCTTTTTCAGGGTTTTGCTATATGTACATGTGCTATGGACAATCTTCATGTGACCAAGTTGAAGCGTTATAAGTGTGCTTCTTCGCTACAGTATCTGTGAGATTTTTGATGTCGATAGTTTTGATGTAGCTAAAGTGTACTCTATATTGGATACTCTATATATTTTGAGAAGATGTATATAATGAAATGGAGAAATGTAGAATGGTAGCTAAAATACTCTATTTTGAGACAATAAAATAGAGAATGGTACTTTATATTACATTTTAATGCTTTGTTGTGAATATGGTTCAAAGTGGTTGTTTTCGAATTGAATTGAGCAGCATTTGGAATGTATAACATGCAGTATAGAGCGTTATAAATGTGATACAACGACCATATACAGCGATTTTTCATAACTATCCATAACGCTTTGAAAATAAAACGTAGCAGAAATTAAACCTATTAATGACGGTTTTGGATGAATTATCTATAACGCTTTTAAAAACATTTATAACACCCGATTTCATAACGCTTAGACTGAGAAAAAAAAGCGTCCTGGTTTGCAATTAATGATGCTTTTTAGCCGTCATTAAAAGGTATTTTTGTTGTAGTGTACGTTCGTTGGCTTAGAATTATCTAGTAGTTCACCCTCCTCAAGAGTGCGGTTAGCGTCATTGTCTTGGTCAGCGACGTCATCAACCACCGGATCACCAATTATGACAACAACCGCCATTTCCTTTTCTGTCTCGATCGGCTCGGGCACAATAGGCGCAGACGTCATTTCAACCAATGGTCCCTGAGGAATAGATGATTCTATATTCGGCACATTGTCAAGGCTTTCTTTCCCCGGTTCCTGAGAAGCTTTGTCATTACTTTTAGCTTGGGATAAGGAATTGGATGTGGTAGCAGTATCATGATTTTGTGTGTGTAGACCTGCCGAAGTAATCTGCTCCTTATTGGTTCTCTGTAATATAGATGTGACCTTCAATCCCATCGACCCTGGCCGCGTGACCGCCACTTCTCCCTCATGTTGCTGTTGTGTGTCCGGTTGAACAACTTCTTTTCCTTTGTTCTTCAATTTGCATGCGGACATCTGGTGGCCTTGATGATGACAATGAGAACAATATAAGGGGATGTACTTGTATTCTATATTTTGCCAAAAACTTCTCCCTCTCGATCGATTGATCTGGATGCGCTGTTGTATAGGCTTACTCGCATCTACCTCCACAAAGACACGAGCCCTACTCAGTCGAGATAAGTCAGCCATTGCCTTGTCTATTTTCAATGGTGTGCCGATCGCTGAAGTGATTGCAAACAGCGCCTCCTTTGCATGGAGATGATGAGGCAAATCTGGGAGGTCCACCCAAACTGGCATAAGAGAAGATTCGTACATTGGTGAAAAATCTGGCACCCATTTAAAGACTCGCATCGGAGCTCGAGAGATAAACCACGTATCTTTTGAACGAAGTCGAAGGTAGTCTTCCTCAACATAAGGCCTTATGTGGATGTGTTTGCGGTCAATGACTCCCGCCTTAATGTCCCCGTTGAACTGAAAGCCGAAGAGTGCTTTACGGATCACCTCAATGGAAGGTTTGTTATGGGAAAATTTTTCCACAAGAGCAAAACGGAGAGGAGACGCCAAAGACTGTTCCTCCTCATCAGAAAAGGAGATAGCGGGGGCACATTTGTAAGATGACACAGATCTCACGGCCAAGCGAGGGGGTTCCTCAACCCTACCGGAGACAGCGTCAAAAAGGACTTTGCCATCCTTAGATGACGCCGGCCCGGCCAAAGGCCTAGCCGGAGTCGGAAAGGAGCAAAGGTCTACCAAGGTCTCCTGCCGCGGCCATATATATATATATATATATATATATATATATATATATATATATATATATATATATATATATATATATATATATATATATATATTAAAATATATATATATATATATATATATATATATATTTATATATATATATATATATATATATATATATATATATATATATATATATATATATATATATATATATATATTTTTTTTTTTTTTTAATATATATATATATATATATATATATATATATATATATATATATATATATATATGTATATATATATATATATATATATATATATATATATATATATATATATATATATATATATATATATGAAAAAAGAAATATATATATATATATATATATTTTATATTATATATATATATATATATATATATATATATATATATATATATATATATATATATATATATAATATATATATATATAAAATATATATATATATATATATATATATATATATATATATATATATATATATATATATATATATATATATATATATATATATATATATAACACACAAGGTATATATAATACACAAATATGGTTATTGCCTATATTACAAGGAAAGGTACAAAGAGTGACACTTAAATGTGAACATGGCATAGGGCTTAGTGTAATCAGACAAGGGGGTTAATGTGTGTGTGGACTGCAAGTTATCTATGTTCAGTCATGGTTCTCAGTTCAAGCATTTATTCATTTCATTCATGCATTTCATACATGCTTTCATTACATACATGTATACATAGGTACTTGTATATCATATTCATTTCACTCATTATATTGCATTTACACTTTTACAACATACATGCTTGCATACTTGGATTGATACATTGCATAAATATTTCACTACATTGCATTATCTAACATGCATACCTATATTGTATTATATCAACATACTTATTTACATACACTATATATTACAGAGATAGAGAGGGGGTGATGTGCGGCATAGTTGTGTGTGTGTGTGTATGTCATAGCAGTAGGGGTAGAGTGTGTGTATAGGCAGTTAGTGGATAGGCAAATGAGTGATATGTGTGTGTGTGTGCGTACATTGAGTAAGAGTGTAACAGTGAGTCGAAATCATCCTAAACATACACTAATGTACATGTGTGTATAGGGATATAGTATACAGCTGCATGTTAGTGTCAAGTAGTGAATAGGTTAGAGATAGTGAGTGTCAAAGCACAAGGTGATTCTCATATTTCTACTCAGTTCTCATGTTACATGTGTAAGGTTCTCAGGTTTTAAATCAAAATCAGTTTATAGAAATGAAACCGAATCTCATACTCGAATCCAATCAATCCCAAAACAACTTAGTTTATCAAGACCAAAACTCAGTTAAAATTCGAAACCCAATCTACAAACTCAGTAAGCACATGACAAGAATATCAAAATCAATTAAACCCAACTTAGACTCGAGTTACTGTAGGTATCAGAAAAGTGATGGTTTCTAACCCAAAAACCCAATTCGGATATCAAACCAATTCAAAAACCCAAATGCAGGCACATACAGAGGTGGGTGACAGTGTACATGTGTTAGGGGAAAGGATTTCGTGTCCACATAATGGACATGAAGTGTCCAAATACAAGAAGAACAGGGTATCAGAACATGTTTCTGCACCGGCTCGTGCTGAGATGTCAAGGGGTCCAGGGACTCGTGTGTCCATCCACCAGTGTCGTGCTCGTGTCAGAGGGTAGGTGGGTTATAGGGGCATGTGTGTGTCACTATACAGGTCAAAGTCATGTCGTGTTGTGTCAAACAGGGTCAAAATAGTGCCAAAATTCAAGTATCGAAGACAGTGCAGTGCACTATCTCGTGCTAGTGTGTCGATCCTTCCAAGACACGACACACAGCACCATGTGTCTCGTGCTCGTATCCAAAGTTAGGTTATGGGTAGGGCTAGGGATAGGGGTGTGTCTGCACCATGTCCACGTCGTGTCTATGTGTGATACGAAGCCCGTATCAGAGAGCCCTGTTCGCGAGTAGACTGTCAGTGCAAAACCAGTACGGGTGCATTTTTGTGTCCGACACGTCACATTAGTCCACGAAACTTGGGGGGCATGTTCGCAGACACTGCCCCCACGTGTCCACCACGTTTTGTGGTGTTTCGAGCTGTGTCGTGTCCGCAATAAATATCGGGTAGAAGGACAGCGCACACGCGTGTTGTGCAGCATGTCTGCGCCCGTTTCCGACACGAAATCAATACGAATTCGTGCTCAGTCCTCAGGGGATTCAAAACACACCTATAGGGCTACACAAAAGTGAAATTAGTTTTAAAAATAGTGAATAAAATAGTGGTTTAGGCATTTCATTAAACACATTGCTAAAGATACTGATACGTGTCCGATACGGACACTAAATGGACTCCAATTCCTACCCAACTTGAGGGACAGCTAGGGTTTACCTAAATGAATGCAACTATGGAAATAAATTGGGAATTTAGGGGTGTTTGATAGGTTTTACCTATTGAGGATAAAACCTCAATATAGAGCTTGTTGAATGATGGTTTCTTACAAACTTGTAATGATCCCAAGCCTCCAAATCCTTGCTATCTTATCCCCCACAGCCTCTACACCAGGAATAGAGTCCAATACAATTGGTTTGGTCCAATTTGGAGGAGAAATGAAGAATTGGTGAAGGTTTGGGGAAGAACACTATTAGGGCTTTATGTAGGTATTAAAAAGAGGCAAAAACTTTGAAGAGATGATTAAATAGGAGGGGGAGAGGTTCTTGATGGATGTAGGAATAGTTAGGTTTAGGGTTTTGCAAGGTTAGATGAGTGGCTAAGGCTTCTCCACATGAATCTAGGCTCAATCAAAGGCTCACATTAAAAGTAGGGTTTCTTAACATCTAGTCAAAATATCCTACTAACATAATATCTAGATATTAATCTAACTTAGCCATTAAGTCTCTAACCTTCTAACTAAACCTCCATGAACATTATTAACTTCTAGGTTAGGTCAAAACTAGGTTAGTCTCTAAATAAAAGATTAGCACTATAATAATCAGTCAAAATTCGTTTTCATTAAAAAGTCCAAAATGACCAAAATATCCCTAGGCCAAAAATGATAAATAAAATATCCTAATCACATGGTTAGGCTCTAGGTCAAGTAGTCTCTAGGGTTTCACTAGCAGCATATCAAAATCACAAGTCATAGTTTTAATTAGTTTTAAAATGATTAAAAATCACCAAAAATCACCAAAAATCATATCATGATTTAAATATCATTATTAAAAGATTAAAATTTCAAAATTTCAAAATTATCCTCATTTTAGAAAAGTGGGTGTTATAAGTTTACCCTCCTTAAAAGAATTTCGTCCTCAAAATTAAGATAGTCGTACTCTTTCTAGGTCAAACCTCCAATCAATCAAAGTCTCTAATCATACAATCCTATAATCATATGCGTCTGTCCAAAATTATGAGACTCAGAATCTTTGTCATACTGGTAATCTAGGCTACGATAATCATAGAGTCTCCAACTATGGTACATACCTCTAGAATCATGGTATTTAAAATTTTTGCATTGCCGCATGCTTGGCCGCGAAAACCATAAATTCCCACGCCCGAGAAATACGTCCAAAATCTGACTATATGTCCTCACTATGCTAGCTAATAGGACTGTAGAAAATTCTAAATTCCATAACTGAGGTGACCTAGCCCATACGACTTATATTGGAAAAATCAAAATCAAATCAACACAGAATACTAAGAATCAAATTTATCGACTAACAAGGAGGTAGACAAAACTGTTGAAATTGAATTTCCAGATAGTTATTATAAGGCAAAAGTGGGAAAGGAATCGAGAAGAACAGAACCTACAAGTATCCCTCCTACTGTCTGTGCATCCTTAACTGTCATGGCGAAAGCTCGCCCCTGCTGGCCTCCTCCTCTGGCCTGCTGCTGATGCTGGACAAACATCTGCTGCCCTGTCGGAGCCCTAGCTCCAGCTGCTGCTTGAGTCAATGGTGTCTGGTTCTTGGGACACTCCCTACACTGATGCTCCGCTGAACCATAAAGTAAACACCTGCCTAGTCTCTTCATGCAGTCATTCCATCCATGACCCAGCTTCTTATAGAAAGTACAACTAATGGGCTCCTGCTTGGGTGCCTGCTGGTAAAGTGTATGTCCCTGACCCTGAAACTGCTGCTGAACAAGCCTCTGCTGCTGTTGTTGCTGAATTTGTACATGAGGCCTCTTGGCCTGGCCTCCGCTGCTGCGGGCTTCATGAGCGTTTCGTCCCCTCTTGAGCTTCAGCTCAAGATCATCCTCTGCTGCTAGGGCACCCACCAGAATCTCCACAAAAGTGGCAATCCGGTCACTCTTGGTCAAGGACTTGACCTCCTTGAGTAATCCCTTCCGGAACCTCCGAGCCTTCGTTGTCTCACTAAGTCCCTCAATAAATCAGCCCAGATGGCAGAACTTGTCACGACCCACACCTACTGTGAGGGTACGAGTACGTAACAGCGCCCAGCCTACGCCTCAGTATCGGCGGTAGAATGCTGTTCTAGGTCACTATCTAACCATCAACTCATGCAGTATATACTATACTCATCATGATCAACTCCGAACGGAGGACAAGTATAAGATATTGTAACTCAATCACAGTCTAAGCACGATAAGATAACACGGAAGAGATAACTAAGAAATAGAAGACAACTACTACTACTAAAATAATAACAACATCTCAACAATCTCAAATACAACACAAGTCTAAAATCTAATACAACAAGTTCAACATGAAAAACAGATGCAAGTCTACTAAACTAAATCTCGATCACTCTTGAGAGTCGGGTCCAAAGTTAGCCATCCCGTCTCCGGGTCCATAATATGTAGGGTATACATCCTCAGCGCAAGTATTTGTAATATTTTTAACAGGTCCAGTCAGGACAGAAACGAGCACAATCTCATCTAGAAAACCCAAGTAAATGATAGAGAACTATAAAGCAGTTATAGACAGTTGTATTGATGAACAAGGCAGTTTATATTCAGGTGATGGTATAGAGAGACAGATAAAGTACAAGGAAAGTAAGTAACTAAACAAGAGAAGAATCATGGCAATAAAGACTATAAATTAGAAGCTAACTGAACCAGGGTAACATGATATAAGTCCAGATAGTAAATGTAGACAAGTATAACTCCAATGTAAGTCCAGTACAAGACGAATCTAATACAAGATGAATCCAGTACGGGATGATTCCAGTCATAGTGATCAATGATTCCAGGGTGAGTCCAGCCTATACTCTAACAGTGTGTTTTAAAATACCGAGATCGACATATAAATGGCTATAGGTAATCCGGTACATCACACACCAGGCCGGGTGTGAGATGGCTATCATTCCAGTTTGATTCCAGCATGAGGGTGATTCCAGAATTGGGGTATGTCTACATGTCTTACTCGAGTATTTCCTCTCCCAACAAGTGAATCCAAAAATCTGACACAAGATTCAAGATGAGTCCAGCCAGAACATGATGATACCAGTAAATAATTCCAGAATAATTCCAGTAATAGAGGCCAGACAATAAATGTGTGTCGCATACATGAATCCAGAATATCCATACGTATTGTGACAGAGAATCACATACAACTAACTAGAACTGAAATATAGTAATTGACAAGTAAATGAGAGAACTATCAAAGAATGTACTCGCCTGATACTCTGAAAAGAGTAGTGTAATATCAGATGCCTGCACCGGAGTCACAATATCCTAAATAGAGTAGTACGGGTTATAATGTGTTTAAAATAAGGTAAATGAAGTTTATGATGCAATCTACATGATTTCTAGATCAATCTAGGTCAAAGTCAAATCTAAGTCAAACCTGGTCAACTGTCTAGGTCAAACTAGGTCCAAGTCAAACTTGGTCAACATCTAGGGTTACATTGGTCAAGTTCCTAGCTAACTAAGTCAACAAGTCAAAATTGGTCAATCATCCTATATCAAGTCATACTTACCTGAAATATCCTAACTTAGATAGCCTTAGCCAACCTTACCTTATACAAGTACATATATACATATATAGGATATGCCCAATCTAGGTCATCTATTACCCTAGGCTAGATAACTCATCATCTACTACCCACCATATCCTCTTCCTTAGTCTATCTAGGTAAACCTTTACTAACCTATATTTCCTAGCTAGTAGGGTTAAACACATAACTTAACTAAATATTCTAGGTAACCATATACTAGATAGGTACTAGCCTAAACTACTCTAGGATACTAACTAACAATCAAACTAACATCTACTAACTAAACTAATCTTAGGATTACAAAGTCTAACTACATTTAATGACCAAAATTATATAGCCTAACATCTAATCAACCACCACACACACAAACCTAAATGATACTAACTTCTATACCCCCACTTCCCTTTATTCTCAAAACACTCAACCTGAACTCCCTCTCTCAAATCTATGGCCCAAAGCCATAGCCAACATGGCCTACTCAATATAGCCTACTGCTGTAAACTTGTTGCTGCAAACTGCTGCTACAATGCTTGCATTTCTGCAATGCATTGCAACTAAATAAGGACAAGCCTAACATACCATGGCCAACCCTCTTATATATATATCCTTATCTATATGTATACATATAGATCTAACCCCACATCAATTAACCTATACATCAATTAACATATATAAATATATATATATATATATATATATATATATATATATATATATATATATATATATATATATATATATATATGTGTGTGTGTGTGTGTGTGTGTGTGTGTGTGTGTGTGTGTGTGGGTGTGTGTGTGTGTGGATATATTGATAGTGAGATAGGGGATTGGGATTATGGGTAATGTTGGTTTTGAGGAGTTCATATACTTGAGTATATATATATATATATATATATATATATATATATATATATATATATATATATATATATATATATATATATTATATATATATATATATATTATATATACTTGAGTATATATATATATATATATATATATATATATATATATATATTATATATATATATATATATATTATATATATATATATATATATTATATATATATATATATTATATATTATATACATATATATATATATATATATATATATATATATATATATATATATATATATATATATATATACTCAAGTATATATACTCAAGTATACATATACTTGGGAAATGTGTATATGAGTATATATATATATACTCAAGTATATGAACTCCTCATAACCAACATTACCCATAATCCCAATCCCCTATCTCGCTATCAATATATCCACAGCCCCAACCAAACACATCTCAAGGCATACAAAGCTACATATATATACACCTGAATATCTGAAACCTGAATATATATAAAACCCACATATGTGAATCCTGAATATATATCAACATCACAGGAATTAGAAAGGGGGAGGGGTCGAGTGTGGCAAGTATGACAGGATTTGAATCAGTGAAATGTGTATATGTGTGATAATGTGTAATGTACATAGTGTTGTGTACAGTATGAATTCTGAGGCAATTGTATTTGTGTGTGAGACAATATGTGTCGATAGGAATCTGAAATCAAGTCAACGTGTGAGTGTGGGATATGGTGAGGTATGTGGGTAGGATTCAGGAAAACAGGGAATAATATGTGAATGTGTTTCAGTTTGTGTGTGTGTATGGGCTTAGTGCACACTATTAACAGGGTTAATTCTAGGAAGAATTCAATTAACAGGTTGGACCTGTGAACAGTCTTAACCAATTCAAAACCAATTCACCAACCAAATTCCTGTCATGTATTCATACTATAACATGTCTACATATATAAATCACAACTAATTATCAATTTAAACCTTAATTTACATGATTTAACAATTAATTAACATTTTAACTCTAAAATTACTCAGAACTGAACACAGTATCAGTAATGTTGGGGATTCTCAATTCAAATTCAAAAATGCAAATAAAATATATACAAAATAGGTTAGGGTAGAGTCGTACACATGTCCAGAGTCCACACAAGTCCCCACGTGTCTCTACGACTGGACACGGCGTGTCCAAGTCACGAAACACGTACAGACACATCGCATGCACAGACTGCATCATGCTGCGATGCAGTCGCCTCGTGGACACGACACGTGACACTTCATGCCACGTGGACGTCTCCCTAGGTTCGCCAAGGATAGGGAAATATGCTCGAGTGTCTGCAACATGTCCATGACACACGTACATTCGATACGGACACCGTATCGGTGAACAATTGTGCGTGCGTGTGTGTATTTGAAATTTCAGTGCGGGTCAATTTTCTTCATGCACACTAATCGAGAACCCGTGAAATTTTGTAGGAGTGGTGTCGGTGGGTTCCTGTACGTCTCCACAAAATTTCATGGTGTCTCATGTCGTGTCGTGTCCGCTAGGACACTCGAACAGCAGGGGACTGCACGAGGTCTGTGCGCGATGTCGTGCGTGAGGTGCGTGTCCGATTTGGACACAAAAATTCCACAGAATTGTGCTCAGCCTTCAACATATTTAATCTACACATTAAGAGCTTCAAAAACATGTAATTAGTTTTAGAAAATACGAAAATTCATTTCTATGTGGCATTTCAACAAACACTTGTACATACACATAGACACGTGTCCGATACGGACAACAAACATCACGATTTCCTACCAAACTTGAGGGACAGCTAGGGGACACCTAGATCTAGCCCTAAATTCAAAGAAAACTGAATATTAAAATAATTAGAGGTGTTTTACCAATAGGTGCAAATAGCAAGAAAAGCTCCAAATGGAAAGAATCCAAATAGCAACTCCTAAGCTCCAAATTGCACAAAAACTGAGATAAATCTCCACAAACAGTAAATAAATAAATAATTAGATCCTAATGCAAAAGACTAGAGTCAAAAAGGATTTGAAATGAATTTATTAGGAATTTAGGAAGGTGGGGAATTACCTTTTCTTTTAAAAACTAGGTCAAGCACAATAGAGGCAAGAACAAGTGGAAGAGGCATTAAATAGGGGTGGGAAACCCTAGGTTGGCTGGCCACTAGCGGGTTGGTTGGGGTTTGGGCTCAAGTCACGGGCCATGGGCTTAATTCACAAGTCATGGAATTAAAATCATAAGTCATGAAATCAATGCACATATAACATTCCTCCTATTTGAAAACTAGATTCTAAAGGCTAGAATGAGGTTAACTTAAGTTAGACTAGGGTCACACCATTGTCTACCAAGTCACCATAACTAGGGTTAGCTTCTAGGCTAGTATACTAAATCACAACTAGTAAAAGTCAAAATCAACAACCATCAATCCAATAATTTAATCAATAATTCTAATAAATCAAAATGACCAAATTATCCCTAGGCTAAAAATGATAATTAAAAATTCCAATCACATGGTTAGGCTCTAGGTCAGACAGTCTCTCGGGTTTCACTAGCAGCGCATCGAAATCACAAGTCACAGTTTTTAAATAGTTTAAAAATAATTAAAAATCACCAAAAATCATAATATGATGTAAATACAATTAAATAATAATTATAAATACAAAATTTCAAATATACCCTCATTTCAGAAACTGGGTGTTACAGAACTCCCCTGCGTACTCCACGACAGTCTGACTGCCCTGAACTAAGCTCTCAAACTGCGACTCTAGGGCACCAAGAGCTGTGTCAGGAAAAAACTTCTCCTTGAACAGATTCTTGAAGGCTGCCCAAGTCTGTCCCTCTGTACCGACCCTCGGGTCCGTATGGTACCAAGTGTGAGCCAGGTCCTGCATCTGACTACCTGCCGCCTCAATCTACAGTCGTGCTGGAATCTCTACCAGCCGAAAGATCTCCTCGATGTGCTCTATCCAGTCATCCGCATACAGAATCCCCTCTGTGCCGTGGAAGTCCCGCAGACGCATCTTCTGGAACTCCTGGATCCCTAGTGTCTTCGGCTGATACGGCTGCATCTAGGCTGCCTAAGGCTGCGCAATAACTCTCTCCACCGTCATCAGGGCAAGCTGATGGGCATTCTCTATGCCCTGCTGAAAATGAGCAGACTGCTGTCGCTGGGCCTCCATCACCTCTGAAAGAAGTCGAACAACTACGCTGCGTCAACCGACCCGAAGGCGGCTGCTGCTGGAAGAAATCAGGAATGACGGAGGAAGATCTCGGAATAGGCGAAGGTGCACCCCCGAATGCGGCAGAAACTCCGACATGAGAAAGTACCACGGGAGCTGCCTGACTGGGCTGAGCCGGACGAGAGGTGGCAAACCTCTCAGTAGTATCCCTCTGGCCAGAGCGATGGGATCGTGTCTGCACCATCCTGGAGACAGATCAAACAAGAAGGCAATTACTGAGAATGAATCGATAACGTCAAAGGAGGACAGTTTATTTCAAAGGAAGACAATAAAACAGCAAGAATTTTGATGATGGAATCAGATAAGAGTTTTCCTAGGTGTGATTGAGTACCTTCAAAACTATATCCTATATCCTACTGCAGGCTATAGTGATACTCTAGTTTGAATACCACTACATAACTCGAGACCTGTATGGGCCACCACTAAAAATGTGTTATGACCCGCACCCAATGTAGGGGCACAAGAAGTAGGTACGTCCAGCCTACGCCGTATTGTCGGCGGTAGAACGATGTCCTAGATCACATACATCTAACAATTATAAGGTACCTATACAGTATATACACTCCAAACGGAGGACAATACAGAAATGTACAGCTCAAACACAACTAAGGTAGAAGTACGATAAGATAGATAGATAGATAATGAAAACCATCAAATAAAATACAAACAGGAGAAGAAGTATAAGTGTCTAAGATAACATCTCCACAAACATCCAGAATAATAACAAGATCCCAAATATAAACATAAATGTATCTAATAAGACATAACATCAAAATAAGATAGAAGTCTAAGCTAACTAGCCTAAACTACAGAGGTGACATCCTCTACTGCTGATGGATCATGCTGAAGGTCCATGTCACAGGTGTCATCTATGGCAGCTCCATAATAGGTAGGGCAAAGGTCCTCGTCATCCTCTGTAATATTTTCAACAGGTCTAGTCAGGACAGGAACGAGCACATAATCTCAACAGTTCATATCAAGACGAGAATATAAAGCATGCAATAGAGTAAAATACATAAAACGCTGAAAGAAAGTACATATAATAAAAGAGAGAGAACTGTAATGTAAATAGCTACTATAAGTAGAGAACTATCCGTGACTAGTAATGTAGAGTACAAGATAGATATGTAAACGGCTTAAATTTGCACATGATTACACTAAAGACTTTATACAATGACTACAATAGAATTGTTCACATGACTGCTTCTACTTCCCCGTACCCCAATCAATAAACAAGGATCCAGACAAGTTATGTTATTGTATAATATTTCACATAGGGCTCATAAATGGGTGCACATGAAGGTATACATGAGGGCTTTGTGAACATGAGAGTACATGAATCACAAGAGAGTACATGAATAATGAAAGCACAAGAGTACATGATGAAAGTGAAATATACATGACATGATGTACCTGATACTTCCGAGGGGGATAATATCTCAATGTAAAGATCCATATAGTACTAATCCGTATTAACAACGTGACAGCATCAAGTAAAGTAATTTAGAGCAAGAATATAAATCCTAACAAGTATGAAATGATCAGAGAATGTACTCGCCTAATAACCTGAGTATCTAGATAAGTGTAGATGTCCAGACAGAGTAGATGAGTCCTATTTAGAGCAACACAGGTCACAACATGTCCAGAATGGTAATACTGAAGATTACAATGCATTCTAAATAATTTCTAGGTCATTCTAGACTAAAGTCAACTTTTGGTCAACTCTAGTCAACTACACTAGTCAAACTAGGTCAACTAAGCCAACTAGGTCCAATCCTAGTCTAACAAGTCTCACTAAGCCTAACCAAGTCTAGGCTAGCACTCAAACACAAATACAAGGCCAACTCAAGCATCACACACAAATACAATATATATATATATATATATATATATATATATATATATATATATATATATATATATATATATATATATATATAACACAAGGTATATATATAATACACATATATAGCTATTGCCAATATTACAAGGCAAGGTACAAAATCACATATGCATAGAAGAGAGGGGTGAGTGACACTTGAATGTGAACATGGCATAGGGCTTAGTATAATCAGACAAGGGGGTTCACGTGTGTGTGGACTGCAAGTTATATAGTGTGTGTGTGTGTGTGTGTGTGTGTGTGTGTGTGTGTGTGTGTGTGTGTGTGTGTGTGTGTGTGTGTGTGTGTGTGTGTGTGTGTGTTTGTATATTGGGATTTCAGTTAAGGGGGTCTATGTTCAGTCGTGGTTCTCAGTTCAAACATTTATTCATTTCATTCATGCGTTTCATACATGCTTTCATTACATTCATGTTTACATAGGTACTTGCATATCATATTCATTTCACACATTATATTGCATTTACACTTTTATAATATACATGCTTGCATACTTGGATTGATACATTGCATTCATATTTCACTACAGTGCATTATCTAACATGTATACCTATATTGCATTATATCAACATACATATTTATATATACTATATATTATAGAGATAGAGAGGGGGTGATGTGTGGCATAGCTGTGTGTGTGTGTGTGTGTGTGTGTGTGTGTGTGTGTGTGTCATAGTAGTAGGGGGTGGTGTGTGTGTATAGGCAGTGAGTGGATAGGCAAATGGATGATATATGTGTGTGTGTGTGTATGCGTACAGTGAGTAAGAGTGTAACAGTGAGTCAAAATCATCCTAAACATACACTAATGTACATGTGTGTATAGGGATATAGTGTACAGCTGCATGTTAGTGTCAATTAGTGAATAGGTTAGTGATAGTGAGTGTCAAAGCATAAGGTGATTCTCATATTTCTACTCAGTTCTCAGGTTACATGTGTAAGGTTCTCAGGTTTTAAATCAAAATCAGTTTATAGAAATGAAACCCAATCTCATACTCAAATCCAATCAATCCCAAAACAACTCAGTTTATCAAGACCAAAACTCAATTAAAATTCGAAACCCAATCTACAAACTCAGTAAGCACATGACAAGAATATCAAAATCAATTAAACCCAACTTAGACTCGAGTTACTGTAGGTATCAGAAAAGTGATGGTTTCTAACCCAAAAACCCAATTCGAATATCAAACCAATTCAAAAACCCAAATACAGGCAC
Source organism: Iris pallida (assembly GCA_029216955.1). Lineage (NCBI taxonomy): Eukaryota > Viridiplantae > Streptophyta > Magnoliopsida > Asparagales > Iridaceae > Iris > Iris pallida. The sequence goes on from JANAVB010018599.1 coordinate 6,145,437, forward strand.
ATACAGAGGTGGGTGACAGTATACATGTGTTAGGGGAAAGGATTTCGTGTCCACATAATGGATACAAAGTGTCCAAATATAAGAAAAGTAGGGTATAGAACATGTTTGTGCACAGGCTCGTACTGAGATTTCGAGGGGCCCAGGGACTCGTGTGTCCATCCACCAGTGTCGTGCTCGTGTCAGAGGGTAGGTGGGTTATAGGGGCGTGTGTGTGTGTGTGTTACTGTATCGGTTCAAAGTCGTGTCATGTCGTGTCAAACAGGGTCGAAACAGTGCCAAAATTCAAGTATTAGAGACAGTACAGTACACTGTCTCGTGCTAGTGTGTCGATCCTTCCAAGATACGACACATAGCACCATGTGTCTCGTGCTCGTGTCCAGAGTTAGGTTAGGGGTAGGGCTAGGGATAGGTGTGTCTGTACCATGTCCACGTCGTGTCTACGTGCGACACGAAGCCCGTATCAGAGAGCCCTGTTCGCGCATTGACTGTCAGTACAAAACCAGTACGGGTGGGTATCTGTGTCCGACATGACACATGAGTCCATGAAACTTGGGGGCACATTCACAGACACTGCCCCCATATGTCCACCAAGTTTCGTGGTGTCTCGAGCTGTGTCATGTCTGCAATAAGTGTCGGGTAGAAGGACAGCGCACACGCGTATCGTACAGCGTGTCTGCGCCCGTTTCCAATACGAATTCGTGCTCAGTCCTTAGGGGATTCAAAACACACCTATAGGGCTACACAAAAGTGAAATTAGTTTTAAAAATAGTGAATAAAACAGTGGTTTAGGCATTTCATCAAACACATTGCTAAAGACACTGATACGTGTCCGATACGGACACTAAATGGACTCCAATTCCTACCAAACTTGAGGGACAACTAGGGTTTACCTAAATGAATGCAATTATGGAAAGAAATTGGGAATTTAAGGGTGTTTGATAGGCTTTACCTATTGAGGGTGAAACCTCAATATAGAGCTTGTTGAATGAGGCTTTCTTTCCAACTTGCAATGATTTCAAGCCTCCAAATCCTTGCTAGCTAGTCCCCCACAGCCTCTACACCAGGAATAGAGTCCAATACAATTGGTTTGGTCTAATTTGGAGGAGAAATAGAGAATTGGTGAAGGTTTGGGGAAGAACACTATTAGGGCTTTATGTAGGTATTAAAAAGAGGCAAGAACTTTGAAGAGGTGATTAAATAGGAGGGGGAGAGGTTCTTGATGGCTGTAGGAATAGTTAGGGTTAGGGTTTTGCAAGGTTAGATGAGTAGCTAAGGCTTCTTCCCATGAATCTAGGCTCAATCAAAGGCTCACATTAAAAGTAGGGTTTCTTAACATCTAGTCAAAATATCCTACTAACATAATATCTAGATATTAATCTAACTTAGCTATTAAGTCTCTAACCTTCTAACTAAACCTTCATGAACATCATTAACTTGTAGGTTAGGTCAAAACTAGGTTAGTCTCTAAATAAAAGATTAGCACTATAATAATCAGTCAAAATTCATTTTCATTAAAAAGTCCAAAATGACCAAAATACCCCTAGGCCAAAAATGATAAATAAAATATCCTAATCACATGGTTAGGCTCTAGGTCAAGTAGTCTCTAGGGTTTCACTAGCAGCACATCAAAATTACAAGTCATGGTTTTAATTAGTTTTAAAATAATTAAAAATTACCAAAAATTATATCATGATTTAAATATCATTATTAAAAGATTAAAATTTCAAAATTACTCTTATTTTAGAAAAGTAGGTGTTACAAATAAACATAGCTGCAATAAACGATAGAGTCTGTAACTAAGATATACACCCTATAATCATGTTATCTAGAATTCTTACCACACCAACCGGTATGGCTGCAAGAGAATCTAAATTCCATAACTAGGATAGTATATCTAAAATCAGGCTCTATGTCCTTGTCATGCTAGCCAATATGACTGCGATAATTCTAAACTCCATAATAAGGCAGACATTTACCTTTCTCGCTGTTCTTATCAAGTATGTTATCAGGTTATACCCTAAATTCCAAAAATTATATATATATATATATATATATATATATATATATATATATATATATATATATATATATATATATATATATATACAAACTCAAAGTCAACAACTAACATCAAGATTCAAAATTCAACAATGAATCCATCAAAATCAAATTCAATAACAAGGAGTAATGGGTGAATCAAATCAAGGAAAAACGATTTCAAATCGAAGCTAAGATGAGATTCGCAAGGGTCGTCCCAGGAATCTTTCAAGGAATTCTAACATTGATTGAATATCCTCTCATTTTAACACCTTACTTCCTATACTCTATAGCAGGCTCGTAGTAGTACAACTAAGTCATTGCACTACTACGATATCGCACACATGCGAATCTTAACCTACATGGGCCACCACTAAAAATGTGTCATGACCCACACCCAGTGTAAGGGCACGAGAAGTGGGTACGTCCAGCCTACGCCGTAGTATCGACGGTAGAACATTGTCCTAGGTCACAACATCTAATAATATAACCATACCTGTACAATAATATATGCTCCAAAAGGAGGACAATATAAAGGTACAACTCAATCACAGAATCTAAGATGGAATAAAAAGATAAAAGATGGATAATAGTCTCAAATGAGAACTGCAACTGAAGGAAATAAGTTTGGATGTTCAAAACAACATCAAAATCCAATTAACTAAAAGTACATCTCAAGACAAAATAATCTAAGTAAGAAACTAGTCTAGAAGTCCAACTAGACAATGGACAAGTCCTCGACGACTGCTGGATCCTCCTGAGGGTCCAAGTCGCCGGTGTCATCTAAGCATGTGCTATAATATGTAGTGCAAAACTCCTCCTCATCACATATAATATTTTCAATAGTCCAATCAAAATGGGAACGAGCACAATACATCTCACGCAGTTCATATCTTAACAGAAAATATAAAGCATGTGATAGATTAAGATACATGAAACGTTGTAAGAAATAAGCATGAAAAGAAAGAGAGAAACTAATAAACGAAGTTATCTATATATGATAATAGAGAACTGTAAATGACTATGTGATTTAGAGTATAAGGTAGACATGTGAACGGCTTGATTTACACATGATTACACAAAGAGTTTGTACATGATTACACTACTTTAGAATTGTTCACATGACTATTTCTACTCCCCCATGCCCCAATCAATACACAAGGATCTAAACAGGTTATGTTATTGTACATGATAGTTTATACATGAAGCTCATGAGATCATGAGAGTACATGAGAGCACATGAGTGTACATGAATAATAAGAGTACATGAAATGCATGATGTTCGTGAAAAGCACATGACATGATGTATTCGATGCACCCGATGGGGATACATCTCATGTAAAGATCCATATAGTACTAATTCGTGATAACGTCGTGTCAGCATCAAGTAAATTAAACTATGACAAGAATATAATTCCTAACAAGTATAAAACGGTCAGAGAATGTACTCGCCTGATATCCCGACTGTCTGATGAGAATAAGAGTCCGAACTGGAGTATCTGAGTCCTATTTAGAACAACCATAGGTTACAAAGTGTCTAATATGAAATGGATAAAGTCTACAATGCATTCTAAATGATTCTAGGTCAAAGTCAACCCTTGGTCAACTCTGGTCAAACCTGGTCAACTTTGGTCAAACCTGGTCAACTATGAGTCAACTAGTCCATCTACCAAATTTTAGGTGAAACATAAGTTTTCAAGTCATTCTAAGTCCGTTTGAGTCGATTTGGATCAAGTTTGACTCAAAGTTAATTTTTGTCAACTTGGTCAACTTGCTAGTCAACTCGACCAAATTAGGCTTGTTGGGTCAATCCTAAACTGACTAGCTAACCCTTAGACTATATCTCAAAGCAATCACAACACAACCATATATACACACTCATAAACATAGGCTTGAAAGGAAAGGGAAAAGAGAGTGTGTGCATGGGTGTTGTGTGAGAGCTGCTGTTGTGAGGCTAAAATCTGAGAACAAACACAAATCTCAACTATACATATAATATATCTATATGCATCAAGTAAATTATATATGTATATATAAGAAAACTATTTACATAGACATGTATATATATATATATATATATATATATATATATATATATATATATATATATATATATATATATATATATATATATATATATATATATATATATATGGATACACCCAAATCAAAATCAAATCAACTAACCAAATATAAATTCAGAACTGAAATCAATATACCTATAATATATATATATATATATATATATATATATATATATATATATATATATATATATATATATATATATATATATATATATATAAAATATATAATTTATATATATATATATATATATATTTTATATATATATATATATATATATATATATATATATATATATATATATATAAAATATATATATATATATATATATATATATATATATATATATATAATTATATATAAATTATATATATATATATAAAATTATATATATATAAATTTTATATATATATATATATATATATATATATATATATATATATATATATATATATATATATATATATATATATATATATATATATATATATATATATATATATATACAATGGAAAAAAATATATATATATATACAATGGAAATATACATATATATATATATATATATATATATATATATATATATATATATATATATATATATATATATATATATATATATATATATATATATACATAGAGATATAAAGGCTATGTAAAATATATATATATATATATATATATATATATATATATATATATATATATATATATATATATATATATATATATATATATATATATATATATATATATATATACATAGAGATATAAAGGGCTATATATATAACACATAGTAGAAACCTTAGAATGTAAAATTAGATATCAATACCAACAAGTCGAGGATCTATCTAACATTATACAAACTCAGAAATCTGAGTTTAATTCTCAAAAAAAATAATTTATATCAAAATCAACTCAAAATATATCAACCGAAACCCGAAAACCCAACTCGAAGCTCAAAACGCACAATACTCAACTAGAACCCGTGAAACTTGGCAAACATGACGGTCTATATGTGTGTGACGTACTCGGATACTCACGGGGTCGAACCTGTGTCCGTATCGTGTCCAGTCAGTACGTATCGCATGGCACGTACACGTGTGTACGGTATCAGCCAAATCAGTGCAGACGTGATAACTTCGCAAATATTCAACAAAATCTCATAAAAATTTAGGATCATGTGGAAAGCGGTTGCCCCATGTGTCCATAAAATTTCACGTGAATCCGTGTCCTGTGCGTCGAGTTATGTCACTCAGACTGCAGGAGCTGTACGCACGCGGGCGCGCGGCCTCGTGGGCACGTGTCGACGTCCGTAGGTCGCGACACGAGCCACGTCGTGCTACGTGGTCAAGTCCCTGGGTAGATTAGGTCTAGGGATTCGTGTCCATGCTCTTGGAGCGAGTCTTTGTTGCGTCTCGTTCGCGTACGAAGGCCGTCTCAGCGGCAATTTTCAGCCGCGTGCACAGTGCTGGCTGAACCGTACGCGTTGGATTTCTCCGCGCATGCTCCACGAAACATCATGAAATTCTAGGAATACGTGGGCAGAGGTTGCCCCCACGTGTCCATAAAATTTCATGCAAAACGGAGTCTTGTGCGTCGAGTTACGACGCTCGGACAGCAGGACATGCACGGGGCCGTGCACGGGCCTCATGCACGCGTGTCCGTGTCCGATTCGGACAATGAAATCGTGTCGAATCAAGATCCGTCTTCACAAAAGTTATTTCAAATAATATCAGCAAGAAATTCGTGAAAACAGAATCAAAAATACCAACTTTTAGTTCTAAGTGGCATTTTGTTGAACACGAGTTCTATAGGACTGACACATGTCCGATACGGCTATCAACCGAAATCACAAATCTACCAAACTTCATGCACAAGTCGTGGGTACCTATATGCATGCATCTACGAAGAAAAATAAGAAATAACAAGTGTTTAGAGAGATATACCTCTTGAGTGTCAGAACTCAATGAAACAAGCCTCCAAACACGTCGATGCCGACTTTCGCTGATCAAACGCCTCCGATCCCTCGCTAACAAGTCCCCAGCAGGTTCCTCTCCTCCCAACAGTCGTAACGTACTTTGTTTGGAAGGATTTGGGTGAGAAACGAGAAAATGGAGCCTTTGGAAGAGAAGGGAAAACTAGGGTTTGTGAACTTGTGACGGCTACAAGTTAAAACACAATGAAAAAGAGGGGGCTGCTGTTGTGGCCGACCAAGGGGGTATTAGGGTTAGGCTTAGGGTTTGGTCTTGGGCCATTACTCCTCTAGTTGCTTTAAAGGCCCATTGACAAAAAGGCTTAAAGGCTTTATGAAAAATGACTTAAAAATGAAGTAAATGATTCGTAAAATGGACAATAAGTCTCTAATTACATTATTAGGCTTCTAATCAAGGTTAACTAAGGTTATACCACCTTCTACTACCAAAACACCAATCAAAGCCACACATACCAATCAATTTAAAAATATAATAATAAAAATTTAAATTAGCACACAAAGACTAAAATACCCCGAATCTAGAAAAGTGGGAGTGACACTTTTAGCAAAAAGCCCAAAAAGTTAAATAACTTAAAACCCTAAAAATCAATTCAGTAAATTTTCTAATTAGGACTAAAAACTTAAAATTCAAATCTAACTCGGTAATTAGGTTCCTAATGTAATGGTTTGTCTCTAATCATGGTTAGCTAAGGTTAAACCGACTGCTAACACAACACCAATTAAAATATTATAAATGAATCCAAAAATAAAAAAAAGATCACATAATTACCAAAATATCCTTATTTTAGAAAAGTGGTGGTTACATTACTGCACTTGATTCATTATTGTTACCGATATTTAGTGGATTGGGATGTAGTTGATTCTAGAACAACCAGACAGCTTATACGTATTCGAGCTGGGCTGGAGTCCTCTCGATGCGTAGCTGACATGTATACATATCCTAGTCCTACGTATTTTAGGATTTGGGCATTACAGCATTCTATCCAATTTATAAGGGTTTAACTAATATTGAGTTGAATATTGAAACGTATATAACCAGTGTAAGTCTTCCTAACATCTATCAAGCACGAAAGAAAAGATAAGATTATAGTAGAAGGAGTTCAAGCATGATACAAATCAAGAGAGTCAAACGAGAGTTCAAAAATAAAATTGAGGAAGAAGGTCAAGTATGTGGATGAGATCCTAGACTCTAATCATATATGCATGCTCGTTTGGTACAGTAACGTAACCGAAACGGCTAACTTGACCTGCATGGAACACCACAATAATATGTCATGTCCAAGTCCCAAAATATGTAGGACTAAGAACTAGACATGCCAGTCGTATAATAAATATACATAAGTTGTAAAATACAGTATAACCATGACAACTAATCTCATCCACAAAATAAAAGAAATATGATATCATAAATCAACTTTGAAGTTTCTTTTTACAAGTCGTTGGGCGGAGAAAATCCACTACCAATTAATTAAAATGAGAGAAAAATATATAAGAAAAATGATTTATAAAAATAGTAAAGACGATCCAAGAGCAATCATCTTCGATGGAATAGAGAAGATCACGGCCTTAGCTAGAGCACCTGCGAAAAGTCATAAAAGCACACACCTAACAAAATCACCAGGTCCTCAGAGGGACATAGCAAGATACATAATATACATGTCTATCTAACAGTATGACATACATAAAAAAATAAGATATTAACAGAAAAAGGACTAAGCAACAACGAAACATGAATATGAGAACAATTACTTATAAATGAACTGCTGGAAAGGAAACATGAACACATGACAAGAAATCAAATGGATAATCAAACCCTCGCCCCTAGTGTGGACTCGCAGGTTTAAACAAATTACTAACCCTTGTCCCTAGTGTGGACTCGCAGGTTAGTTCAAACAGTCAACCCTCGCCACTAGTGTGGACTCGCAGGTTAACTCAAATAATCAACCCTCGTCCCTAATGTGGACTCACGGGTTAAGAATAAACAAAATAGGAATAGTAGTTCAGTCATGACGTACTCGTCCTATGATACGACTCTATCATAGTACATGTGAGAACATATCCAATATGGACTATAATATCAATCGTGAACATAGACTATATATCAATGTGTCAATCTAAACTAGTATACATAATCTAAGAAAACACATATCAACAGTCAATAAGAGAAAACTAGATAATGACATATAACGAAGGAGAAGGAATAAGCATGTAAATAACTGTAAAGATAGGCAAGGTATATACTTGCATGAGGTTGTGTGCAAAGTGACAGTATCCAGTAGCTCGAATCGTCAGATCGGTGAAGCAATAAAAGGTCAAATCCCGCAAATGCCCTCGGATGCTGAAATAAACATCACGAACATTTTTGTCATAAAAGAAATGACTAAGTTTGACTGTCTAAAAGTCCAATTCTGGACACAGAAGCAAAACGGCAATTTTAAATCAAAATAATGTCCGCTATTGGACCCACTTTGCACCGAAATGCCAGTACATATGGTCTTTAAATTCGTCAAATTATATGTCTACGGGTCTGGTTTGATGATACGAACCCAACCGTATGTCCAAAGTTGGATTTTGGGGGACAATGCACAAATTTGCCCGTTGGATCAGGTCGTAGCCCGCCAAAATAGCGTTCTAGTCGACCTTCTCATAATCGGACCAAACTTAGCACACATACCTAGAAAAATGAACGGTCCTGTTGGCACAAGTTTTGTCTCGAGATGACGAACGTGCACAAAGTTACGGGCTAGTTTACAAAGAGGCCGATATGGGATATCTTGACGGATACGTCTCGATTTCGTCGCGCACGCACAACAAAATCAAGTTTCTTCAAATTCGACATGTCGACAACATCCATATGTGTCTTTCAATACTCATGGGTTGCAACCACGTTACCGATTTGTCGGGGCGCATGCCTTATCGGCAAAAATTTCTAAAATCTTATTGTTTCAAAACTATTTTTTGACAAATTTGGGAGCCGGGTTTTTCGACGCATAGTCGATCAAATTACAATATACAAAAAGTTTTGTGAAGCCCTATAGGTTGTCTCGATATGTCTTAAATTGGGTTTTGAAAACTCCTAATGGTTGGTTCAAAATTGATCTTCCAATCAGGGTTTTTTGGACTAGTTTTATTATGTTTTGGAACAGATTTCACTCAACTTTGTATCGATTTATTGGACAACTTGGTTATCTATCAGCGTATCTAGTTACTAGGGTTTCAAGAAGATCATATAGGCTATACGTAGGATTTTTTGGATCAAAAATTTATTAAGTGAATGAGAAGAAATATGGAGGAGTAGTTGTCACACCCCGATTTCGAAGAATCGATAGTCGTCCCCCAGGCGTGATACCATGAGAACCCAGGTTGCGATCACACAAGACATAGTCATAAGGTTATCCGAAATACAACAGCTAAGAGAGTATGCAGAGAAATTGAACAACACTTTGAGGTAGAGAAACTTTTCATTTTATTGATAATAGACATCATTTACAAAACTCTATTGCAATCATGCCGCGCAGGCTTCACAAAATGACTCGATTACAAAATGAACGTCGATGAGATAGTCGTTCCATATATACATCCCTCAATTTACAGCAAAAGTATTCTAGCCACCTGGAATGGAGGGAAGCCGAGACATGTTTCTTGGACTAATGCAGAGAGTCTTCAAAAGTGGAGTAGCGAGAGTCTTCGACGCACGGTCGAAGCTTCAAAATACGAACGTCGCCTTGGTTAGTTGGCATGTTCCTTCAGATTTACGGCACCTATGGATAGCGAGGGCCAGTACGATCACATGTGCTGACGAGTGGCTAATTAAACCCAAGCTTCCATTTGTTCAAACAGTTTTATAAAAACATGTTAGCCATTTTATGATCTTTCTAGCCATCCTGATTGATTTGCATGTTAACATGTTAAGAGGCAAGCATTTGATAGGCAATAAAACATAACTTATGATACATCTTACTCACGGCAGAGCGTGATGTTGATCGGAAGAGAAAACTCATCCTTGGGACAAGCTTCATTAAGGTCTCTAAAATTGATGCAGACTCAGGCCTTTCATATTTTTTTCATAACTGGGATGATATTTGCCATCCAGTCAGGATGTTGTTCTTCTCTGACAAAGCCACAAGCGATGAGCTTCTTGACTTCAGCTTCTATAGAGTTTATCATATTAGATCAAAATCGACGATGTTGTTGTTTGACTGGCCTAGCATTTGGCAGAATATTGATCTTGTGAGTAGTGATATGAGGATGTAATCCCGACATATCTTCATAGCTCCAGGCGAATACGTCAATGTATTCTCGAATGAGTTGAATCAGTTCTTGTTTATCTGCTTCAGGAAGACTTTTGCTGATGAAGATTGGCCTTGGAGAAGTTTTGTCTCCGACATCGACCTGGACTGATTGATCTTTAGTAGGTGGTTCACATTGCTCGAAGCGAAGTTCCTATTGGGTATCCATCCTTTTTGCCCAAGGATCAGATTTAGAGGCTTCGACGAAATCATCGTCATCTTTTGAGAACTCGGTTACCATATTGGATGATAGAGCCATTCGATGCACATGCACTATACTGATGTTTGAATCCCATAAGACAGAGTCAGAAGAGTTTGATCGCTCCTTTGTTAGACTCAGAAGCATCTGGGGTCATGATCGGCGTGGTGTAGCCCAACCCATGCTTGGTTTTGTTATAATATTGTAACAACTTTCCTTTTGGAGCAGGTATACGAATAGGAGTTCTCCTTTCCCTACCACTGTTGAGGCTGGATTTGAAGTTGTAACCCATCTTTTGGATGATGTTCTTCGATTGTTAACTATAACGAGGTAGTTGAAACCACCCATTTTCATCATTTTCAGCATCGCTATCGGATGTAGCCTTTTATTCAATCCTTTGTTGAAGATAATAGGATGTTCATCCTTCTTCTGGAAGAAAACCAGAAAGAATGAATCTTATACTGATTCATGTGATACTTCATCTTGAAGAGGTTGAACTGCTCCTAATGTAAGGGGTTCGAAGTTATCCAGGATTTTTAGATAACATCGAGTATAATAATTGACATCAGTATACTATAAGGAGACGCTACTTTATTGATAATTACATCATCATTTACAATAGTACTCTTGATCTTAGCCGACGGCTTGCTAAGATTGATAACAAGAGGATGAGAAGAAGAAGGAAAAGGCTTGTTACGATGAAGGTTAATAACAAAAGACTCAGAAGAGATGAGCTCCCTATGCTCCATCTTTTCAGCAAGAGAATGCTTGATAGAAGGAGAGAGATTGATGGTTAGTGTCTGAGAAGACGAAGGACGAAAAGTGCATCCTTTGACCGGAATTACTAGTACATTATCCGGACTCTCTTGCCGTTCTTCTTCGGTGTCCATGGCCAGTATGACCTTCATGAACTCTTCTTTGTACATTCGAGAGTCCGTGAAATATGCTTCGATGCCTCGAAAGGGATTAGGATCAGACACTTTTTCTAGATTTCTCTGTTGTCATTGACATACTTGAAGCATTGATGGAGAGTGGATGGCACGATGTTACGTTCATGCAATCACGGTCTTCCTAATAAGACATGATTATCAATCACATAGAATATGACCTTCGTACGGAGATTGCCTATTTGGACTTCCAGGCAGATCTTCTCCAACGATTCGCTTCTCCTAGAATTGAACCCCAGAATAGTCGTGATTGTTGTGGAGAGATTATGAACTTGGACCTTCAGTGCATCCAATAGAGTCTTTGGCATAATACTGAGTGGAGATCCTGGGTCGACTAGGATGCGATCGACCTTCATAGTATCGATATACCCTTATAGTAGAGAGGTCGGTTATGTCGATTGTCCTCTATGAGCATATCTTCTTGAGTAAAGGTGATATTGGGGATCAGCTCCATCATGCTATGGCAATGAGAACATGCCATTGGTTTTCTGTCAGGTTTAGCATTAGCTTGCATCAAAGCTTCACTTAACATCCCTCGAATTTTCTTTGAGAGACATAGTTCAAAAATTGATAACCTTGCCAGAGTATTGGCTAGTTGAGCCAATATATCAAAGTTATACAGCTTTTCGAGTCCAAGAGATAGAGTTTTTTTAATATTTTATCAAAGCGAGCTGATTGTTTGTCTTTGTCAGATGTGAAGACGGACTCGAAAAGCCGTATAACTTGTTGTTGGTTTGGGAGGAACCGGTTCCGTTTGAGGTGAAGACGTCGAAGGAATATTAGCGACAGATGGAGATGATATCGGAGGGGCAGCGGAGACTAGAGGAAGAGTGGCTGCATTCTCTTGTCCATCTGGATAGTCTCTAAGTTAGAGTTTTCTAGATGGAGTACCAGTCATGGCTTCTTCTTTCGGTACTGGTACAAAAGACACCATGTTGCAGTTCTTCATCCGAGTCTTGTCTCTAGAAGACTTTTTTTGAAGACAAGACAGACTTGTCCAGAATCCCAAGCCAACACGAGACTAATTGTGTTAATGATGAAGGGAAAGAGGTATAGGAGACCCTTTTCCTATGATTCAAGCCGGGGGCTTTCTGTAGATCATATCCCATCTTTGTCATCAATTCATGGAACTGTTGACTGTACAGATGGAATGTTGGCCGGTAATTGATTTCTGGCTTTGATACTACTGTTTTGGCAAAAGGAAGTGAAGCCACAGCTGGGATGAAGGTAGCATCCAAAGGTGGAAGATAAGCAATAAATGATGTCTTATTACATGACTTGTACTTGGTTGTCTTTCTTGACTTTGTAGATAAAGCAGGTGTCTTTAATTCAAAGTCAGCCACTAAATCGGGGTGAATCCACATGATCTCTCCTTTGTCGATTGATAGAGGTACAAAAGTTGACAATCTCTAGAGTGGTTTTTGGCGGTGGAAGCTTAACGGAAGTTTGATCTCCCCTGTGTAGGACGGAGTCACCCCCATTCCAAAAGCCACATGATCTCCCCATTCCAAAAGCTACTATGGAGATCGTCACTTCGTGCTGGTGGAAGGTTGACGATCTCCAGAGTGGCTTTTGGAATGGGGATGACTCCATCCTACACAAGTTGAGCAAAAAATTCTTCAAATGTAGAGAGACGACATTGGCAGTCACAGTCTTCTCATCTTGCTGAAGAGTGATTGCCTTGGCGTTGATCAGTTCCTGGATCTTCCCTTTGAGTACGTAAGACATCCTGGTTGGATGTCCCAAGAACCTGTAATATACGCAGTATTTGGGATTGTCAGTCTTACCTACTTCATCCAGCCATTTTGCTTCGGGCAATTGAAGTTTGTTGCTCTTGATCAGACAATCGAATATGCTCATGATGTCGTCCTCGTCAAATGAATATTCCTTCTTAGGACGTCGTGCTCTCTGTAGGGGTGCCGTCGTGGCAGGTGTTGACTGATCCACATTGACGGCTAAAGCTTTTTTGCCTTTCACATTGATGGCTAAAGCTTTTTCACCTTTGCGGTTGTTCTGACGACCACCACTGTTAATTGTAGAATGTTCATCTTTTTCAAGATTAGCCATCTGGATGCCTAGTTGTTTAAACTTGTCAGCACTGCCTTCGGCTGCCCTAGCACTTACTATGAAGGAGGCCCAGTCTTAGAATTGCATAGGTCCGGTCCACATGCTGACTATAGGTAACAAGCTTGATTTGCATGTATCTATAGTTAATGCATCTGGAGTACCTAGAGGCATTTTGAGTGCCTCACGACGGAAGCGCTCGATGAAACGTTCAGCAGTTTTATTAGGCCATTGTTTGATTTTGATGAGGGCCGACATGGTCATGTCATTTGTTCCCCCATAGAATCGTTATAGGAATATTTGCTTGAATCCTGCAAAAGATGTTATGCAACCATCTGGCAAGCTACGAAACCAGTCATAGGCTGCACCCGCCAAGCACCTGACGAATACTCTGGTGAGTAGAGCATCGTTCGGTTGGAGCTGATCAGTTATTACCTCAAAGTGATTGAGATACTGACTCGGAGATGAGCTGCCGTCAAACATCATGATGGTGGGTGGCTTGTACTCAGGTAGAAATGGGAGTTCTTTCATTCTATAGGGTAAAGTTATTTGATTCCCAATTTATGTAAACCATTCTTCTGCTTGAAGGCTTCAAACGAGTTACGCAGAAGCTTCACTGTTTCAAAGGGATCTACTGAGAGTTGGGGAGCAGTAGACTAATTCGATGTGTTAGGAGGCAGAACCGCATGATATGGAGTACTCCTAGCACCAGACTGACTTGGGGTAGCCTGAGCTGGCATGGTAGCATTGTGAGAAGATTACACCCCAGACCTGTATTGACAGGGCAGATGCTGCTATGTGTTCCTGGGTTGGAATTGGATTCGCAACCGATGGAATAGTGTGTTGTGCTATGATCACATTATGCATACGTGCAACCATTTCAGCCATAGTTTTCAAATTTGCCTCTAAGTAGCAATTCTCTGTCCCTGACTACCGGAGCTGGATGCATTTTGTTCTTCATTAGTGACATAAGCAATCACTTTTCTGGCTACCGATGATGAACTGGTGGAAAAGATAGTCCGCTCAGATCTCTCGCTATCGGCATCGAAGTCACGTAAGGAACTACCCCCAAGATGAAGAGTGGGAAGATTCCTTTGATTGTGAAAATCTTGGTCAGAATCAGGAAGATTCTTTTGACCGATTGTTTCCTAGTCGAAAAAAGATTTCTTTGACCGATTGTTTCTTGGTTGGAATCAAGAGGATTTCTTTGACTGAAGACATCCCCAAGATTAGGAGAGGGAAGATTTCCTTGACCGAGTAGGTCTCAGTTTCTTGATCTGGTATTTTAGTAGACCTGTCACGCTCCAGAACCAGAATACTGGAGAGCGGGGGCAGACACAGCCAGCTACGTATATTGAAATAGGATACATCTCAACTATACGGTCACAGCTGTCTAGATATGAGGGTTTACTACAAGCCAGCAGTCTCTTAAGGTCAAGCCTATTGTCTCAATCTCAAGCAATTAAAGTAAGTACAAGATCTTAGAGCATCAAATACATAATTATAAGGCATCCCAAATATTACATATTGGATGATCATGAAGCTAGTCGTACAAAATGATAGGACTAGCAAGAGTTTCAGTCATACATGATCAACCCTAGGATGTGTCCATCATGTTACAGCCCGTAGGCAGACAGTAAGTAAATGCATCGAGCTAACAGGTGCTCGTCGGCAAACGCCTCAAAAGAATAAATTTACATATAAGTGGGGGAAACAAAAGGGAAAACCTACTCGTAGCCCAGGTTCCGTCTAGTGTTCACCATTGGGCTGGAAACTTGGTAGATCCTCGGAAGCTGCTCCGAAATCTGGCCACACAAAACCAGCTGGGTCAAACCCCAGAAGAGCAAGTGCCACAAAGGAGGCCACAAATAAGAACAAAAGCCAGCATATCAGAACATAAAGAATAAAAGAAGATACAAATAGTAAGGTACACAGGGCGATAAACGACTAGGGACGTGGAACCATTCCGGGAGCCAGGTTACAATCCTTAAACCAAACAAGGACCGGGATTGTACCCCTTCGCCTGAATAGCTCACTGTCTCTACCCATTTATCGTTAGAGATAAGTTAAACAATCATGATCAAGAGTTCCAGGTACAGGGGCTGGACAAGACTTGGACAGAGCTAGACACCATTCAATTACAATCGGCCAAACAAGTACTACGGCTTACTACTTAACTAACTAGGGTTGTCACAAGCCTAATTACTAACAAGATGCAAGTGAGAATTCCAAATCCCAAGCCCTGCAGACCATCCAGTTATCCTTCCGCGGGTTGAGAGTTATAGGTGGGTACATTGCCCGGGAGACAAATGTACCCTTAGGTGACTTAGAGGGTGCAACACATGACAGTGTGCTGGAAATGTGCTCTACTCGTCGGCAAGCTACAAGTCCATTAAAGCGCCCAGATAACGAGATTGCCTGTGACTAGGAATTCTCCATGTTCTAGTTTGATCTAATAATTAGCCTAATCCAATTTAGCGCGAGTCCCTGGCCGTGGTACCCAGGAAGTCACGTCCTAGACATGATGCAAGACAAGACAAGTGATTTGTACAGAGCAACAAGTAGTACACCCACGGTGTCAAGACAAGTCAAGTTACAAGCTATCAGGGCAAGTCAAGTCATGTCAAGTCAGGAGTGCGCCACCGCGGGCCACTTTCAAGTCAAGCCGAGTTATCAAGTTACAGGTTCAAGTTACCAAGTTACGAAGTTATACGCCAAGTTATTAACAAGATAGGAGAAAACTAGCCGCAAGCCGAATCATGTCAAATCATAGAAAATCGTGTCAAGACGTGTTAGACCAAGTCAAGTCGTGTGGTGGACAAGAAAATCTCAGAAAACAAAATTTAGCCAGAAACCAAGGACCAAGGTCCACCAGAGCACAGGGTGTGCTGGGCTAAAGGCGACCCAAGGGGGGCGCCGGGCAAGGCTCGGGCTAGGGTGCGCGAGCGGCGTCAAAAGACGCGCTCGAGGAACAACCGCAACACACCAAAGGCGCGAGCGGGGGCAACGCGGAGCAAGAACGCGCGAGGGCGCGTCCGACGAGGCGCGCGGGGCGCAGCGCAGCGGAGTGCGCGCGGGAGGGCGCGGCGCAGCGGAGGGCGCGCGGGAGGACGCGGCAAGAAGTGCGCGCGGGAGGGCGCAGCGCAGCGGAGTGCGCGCGCAAGGGGGGCAGCGCAGCGGAGTGCGCGCGCAAGGGCGCAGCGCAGCGGAGTGCGCGCGGGAGGACGCAGCGCAGCGGAGTGCGCGCGCAAGGGGGCGGCACGGAGTGCGCGCGGGAGGGCGCAGCACGGCGGCGCGCGCGCGCAACGGCGCGGCGCGGGCACGGGTCCGGGTGGCCTTCTTCTTCTCCAAGTTGGCTGAGAAGAACACTAACAATGGTTCCAAGGTTCAAAATCTCACAACTTTGCCAATAAAACTCCAAATTCGGATTTTTAAAGTTCTAACTTGGGTGAAATTTGATTCTCTACAACATAGAGGCATCAAAACCCACCAAAACCAACTCAAAATAGATCAAAACCACTAATTTCCGAAAATAGGAAAAAGTTAGATCTAGAACAGATGAAGCTTCAAAACACAAAACATCAAGACCTAAGGTTGTTCAAAACCATCTCCTTAAGCTAATGGACAAATAATATTGGGTCCTTATGTAGTGGCAAGGAGCACTTGCCTATGGTGTGGTGTTGTGTGGAAGAAGGAAGAAGAAAAAGAAAATTAATGGAGAGTAAAAAGGAGAGAGAAAGTTAGGTGGGGATATAATGAGGGTGGTTGTGGTGGAAATGAGGGAGGAGTGTAGGTTAAGGTGTTCCACTACATATTAAACCAACCAACTAAACCAAACCAATTAAAACCAAGCCGAACCAAAACCCGAAATACGAGAGAACCCAAAATTCTGCAAGTCAAGAAAATTAAAAATACAAGCCAAAATCCAACCACGAGCATAAATACGAAATACGGAAAATGAGGGTGACAACTCTACCCACCTTCAAAGAATTCCGTCCTCGAAATTTAATCAAGGAGCTAGAGATTGCCACGACAAGCCATACTAAGCACAGACAAGCTACACTAAGCAGTTCAATCATACAATCATTCAATGCAAGCAAGGAAGGGAAAGCGTAAGGCATAAGAAAGACATTATACCTCACGAGTCAAATAGATAGGGATATCGCGATCGGATGTCGTCCTCACGCTCCCACGTTGACTCACCTAGAGAGTGATGACCCCAAGCAACACGGACTAAGTTAATAGTCTTGTTCTTGAGCGTCTTTTCTCTCCGGTCCAATATAGACACGGGCCTCTCCTCATACGAAAGGTTGGTACCAACAACCAATTCCGAATGATCTAGGATATGGCTCGGGTCCGGGATGTACCGTCTTAATTGGGATACATGGAATACATCATGTACCTCACTTAGCGACGGCGGAAGAGCGAGACGATAGGACACATCTCCTACTCGCTCTAGAATATCGAACGGCCCTATATACCTAGGACTAAGCTTTCCCCGTACGCCAAAACGAATGACGCCACGGGTAGGCGAGATCCTAAGGAATACATGGTCGCCGACAGCAAATTCTAAGGGACGTCGATGAGCATCGGCCCAATGGCGCTGGCGATCCTGAGCAACTCGGAGGTGATCCCTGACTTTCCTGACCACTTCTACCGTCTGAGAAATCAGTTCTGGACCGAGCATCTGCCTCTCTCCGACATCGTCCCATGCTAACGGGGATCTGCACTTCCTGCCATACAGAGCCTCGAAGGGTGCCATCTGGATACTGGTCTGGAAACTATTGTTGTACGAGAACTCCACCAGGTGCAGGTGATCCTCCCACGAACCACCAAAGTCAAGGGCACACGACCGTAACATATCTTCGAGAGTTTGTATAGTACGCTCTGACTGCCCATCTGTCTGCGGATGATATGCTGAGCTGAACTTGAGATGAGTCCCCAAACTTTAATGAAGACTGCGCCAAAAGTGCGATGTGAATCTCGTATCCCTGTCTGATACTATGCTGACTGGCACTCCGTGAAGTCTGACGATCTGCCTGAGATACATCTCTGCTAGCTGCGCCGTCGACTGTCCAACTCTAAATGGAAGAAAATGTGCCACCTTGGTAAGCCTGTCCACAATGACCCAAATAGCATCTCTGCCTGCCGGAGATCTGGGTAACCCAGTCACGAAATCCATAGTTATGTGTTTCCATTTCCATTCTGGGATCGGCAAAGGTTGAAGAAGTCCAGCTGGCCTCTGATGTTCAGCCTTGACTTGTTGGCAACCAAACATCGAGAGACATACCGGGCTATCTCTCTTCATACCATTCTACCAAAAGTGTTGACGAATATCTCTGTACATCTTCGTGCTGCCTGGGTGGATGGAATACTGCGAACTGTGAACCTCTGCCATGACTTCCTGTCTGATATCTCCACTGGGTACACAAAGACGCGTACCGTGTCGAATTGTACCATCCTCATGAATACATAACTCTGGCCTTCTCCCTGCCTCGCACTCTGCTCTGAGCCGCTGAATCTTGGAATCTGTTAACTGTGCTGTCCGGATCCTCTCAACTATGGTGGACTGAATCTGTAGGCTGGCCATCAAGGCCACATTGGAAGGAAGAATCACTTCAATTCCCATCTTCTGAAGATCTGACAATAACTCTGGTTGCGCCGTCAGGAAATAAACTCCAGCTCTCCGGCTCAACGCATCTGCTACAACGTTGGCCTTCCCTGGATGATACTGCAAATCTACATCGTAGTCCACCAGTAGCTCGAGCCATCTTCTCTGCCGCATATTAAGGTCCTTCTGGGTGAAAACATACTTCAGGCTCTTATGATCAGTAAATATCTCTACTCTGTCTCCGTACAAGTAGTGCCTCCACAACTTAAGTGCAAACACTACTGCTGCAAGCTCCAAGTCGTGGGTCGGGTAATTCTTCTCATGATCACGGAGTTAACGTGACGCATAAGCGATTACCTTCCCATGCTGCATCAAAACACATCCCAATCCTCTGCCTGAAGCATCACAATAAACTGTGAATCCTCCGGTCCCATCTGGAAGGGTGAGAATGAGAGCCGTTATCAAACCTCGCTTCAACTTCTCAAATGATTCCTGATATTCTGCTGTCCATACAAATGGCACATCCTTGCGGGTCAACTGAGTCATCGGCGCTGAAATCCTTGCGAAATCAGAGACGAATCGCCGGTAGTAGCCGGCCAATCCAAGAAAGCTGCGAACTTCTGCCACTGAGCTGGGTACTGGCCATGCCTCGATAGCCACAATCTTCTGGGGATCCACTTCCACTCCTCCTCGAGTAATGATGTGACCCAAGTATGAAATGCGATCGAGCCAGAACTCGCATTTACTGAACTTGGCGTACAATTGGTGCTCTCTGAGAATCTGAAGAACCACGCGGAGATGTGCTCATGCTCCGCTTCACTCTTGCTGTAGACCAGGATGTCATCAAGGAACACTATCACAAACTGGTCCAAGTAAGGCATGAAAATACGGTTCATGAGGTCCATGAACACTGCCGGCGCATTGGTCGCTCCAAAGGGCATAACTAGAAACTCCCAATGCCCGTACCTCGATCTGAATGCCGTCTTTGGGATGTCCTGCTCTCTAACTCTGATCTGGTGGTATCCTGACCGCAAGTCTATCTTCGAGAAAACTGAAGCCCCTTTTAGTTGATCAAACAAATCATCTATCCTCGGGAGAGGGTATCTGTTCTTGATTGTCACTGAGTTCAAGGTACGATAATCAACACATAGCCTGGACGTACCATCCTTCTTTTTCACAAGAAGCATCGGGGCTCCCCAAGGCGATCCACTAGCACGAATGAATCCCTTGGTTCTAAGTTATTCAATCATCTTGTACAAAATCTCCAACTCTGAAGGCGCCATTCTGTAGACTCGCTCTGATACTGGTGCTGTCCCGGGAATCAAGTCGATGGTGAACTCGATCTCCCGTTCTGGTGGCATTCCTGGAAGTTCCTCTAGGAAGACATCTGGAAACTCTTCAACTATCCGGGCAACTGCACTGCTGCTACTGCCATCCGCAATACTGGAGGAGATGGCTCTACTGTGCCTCTGGAAAATGAAAACTCTGGCTCTCCGGGAATACTAAAGACAACTCTGCCAATATGGCAGTCTATCCTAGCATAATGGTTCCTCAACCAATCCATGCCTAGGACTACATCATAGTCTGCCATAGGGAATTCTATGAGCCTAGCGGGGAACTCCCTACCGCTAACTACGATCCGACACGAGGAAAACACTCGATCTACTCCCACAAGACCATTACCAGTAAGTATTGAGCTTCACTGATAATGACTCGGGCTCCAATCCTATCCTCCGTGTCGCGAATCGTGCAGACATGAATGAATGCGATGCACCAGAATCAAATAATACAGATGCTGGTAAGGTGTTGACGAGAATAGTACCTGCCACTACCTCACCTGGTGCAACTTTTTCTTCCATGGTCATCATCATAGCCTGACCTCTAGCTGCGGGTCCCCTCTGCTGGAAACCCCTCTGTCGATTCTGTGCTGGAGCCTGGGTGAACTGCTGCTGGTTCTGCTGCTGAAAGGCCTGGGCCTGGGGCGCCAATGGCCTCGGGTACTGCTGTTGCTGCTGCTGCTGGACTGGAACTGGGACTGGTCCCCTCACCGAAGAACTAGAAAGGTTGGATGATAATGGACCTCCCCTATTCGGGCAGGTCCCTATATGGTGGTCTGCTCCTCCACAAGCCAAGCACAATCCCTGTGCCCTACGACACTCTGCCACTACATGGCCCGGCTTCCCGCAGTGAGAACATCCCACTGCGAAAGACTGCTTCTGCTTCTGCTGCTGCGGGTGCGTCGGGGTCGAATGCTGAACCGACGCCACTGAGGCTGCCCGCCTCGAGTTCCAATAGTTATACCCCTAGTTGCCGGGGCTGGAGCTGAAGATTGGTGCATCTGGTTGTGGGACCGCTTCCTGCCTCCGGTCCTGTCCACAATTCTCCGGGAGGTATACTCATGCCTCCTTGCTGCCTTCAACACTGTATCGAACGTCTGGTGCTCGAACTGCTCCACAGCCAATAATATCTCTAAGTGCAGCCCTTGCTGGAACCGCTGAGCCCTATCGAACTCGGTTGCCACCAAGGTGGGGCGAACCTACTCAGCCTAGAAAACTCGGTCGCATAGCCATCGACTGTCCTGCCTCCTTGCTTCAAGTTGGTGAACCTGGTCTGCAGGTCGTACCGTGCCACCGCATCGAAGTACTTCGTCTGGAACCTCTCTCTGAACGTCGCCCAAGTGACTGGTGCTGCTAACCCCATGGCCTGAGCTGCCCACCAATCGTGAGCCAAGTCTAACAACTGTAGGCGTACCACCGCCACCTTCTCATTCTCGGGTGTCCTAGCTGCTTCTAGAACCACCTCGGTATCCTGAAGCCAAGCGTCCGCGGCAATCGCATCTTCACTGCCGTTAAAGAAGGGAGGGTTCAAGCGCTTGAAACTGTTGGCCGCCTGATTTCCTTGGGGACCTCCTCGATTTAGTGCATCATGAACTTCCTGGTGCAAGGCGTCGCCTCGACGATCTTGGGATGCAAGCAGTTCTCTGATAAGCCCTACCAAAGGCCCCTCATCCTGTCTAGCTGGTTGAACGGGCGGAGCTGCCTGAACAGGAGGTTCTGAGCCTCCGGGAAGCATAACTCGGGAGGCTACTCCAGAGTGCTGAGCTTGATCTTTCTGGCGCTGGGGCGCTTGTCGAGCTTCCTCTGGCTGGTTAGCAGGTCCGGGAGTAATGCCGCTGAAGAAGACGACATAGGGAACAATAAGGAAAGGACCAAGACAGATCAATGATACAAGCAATATGATCAGGTCGAGATTCTCAGGGATTTGAAGATACGAGCAGAGATCAAGGGCGAAGATTGATTGAGACATCTATTCGGTAAACCCTCACATTTCTTGATTGACAAGACCTGCATGGGCCACCACTTAAACCGTGTCACGCCCCAGAACCAGAATACTGGAGAGCGGGGGCAGACACAGCCAGCTACGTATATTGAAATAGGATACATCTCAACTATACGGTCACGGTTGTCTAGATATGAGGGTTTACTACAAGCCAGCAGTCTCTTAAGGTCAAGCCTATTGTCTCAATCTCAAGCAATTAAAGTAAGTACAAGATCTTAGAGCATCAAATACATAATTATAAGGCGTCCCAAATATTACATATTGGATGATCATGAAGCTAGTCGTACAAAATGATAGGACTAGCAAGAGTTTCAGTCATACATGATCAACCCTAGGATGTGTCCATCATGTTACAGCCCGTAGGCAGACAGTAAGTAAATGCATCGAGCTAACAGGTGCTCGTCGGCAAACGCCTCAAAAGAATAAATTTACATATAAGTGGGGAAAACAAAAGGGAAAACCCACTCGTAGCCCGGGTTCCGTCTAGTGTTCACCATTGGGCTGGAAACTTGGTAGATCCTCGGGAGCTGCTCCGAAATCTGGCCACACAAAACCAGCTGGGTCAAACCCCAGAAGAGCAAGTGCCACAAAGGAGGCCACAATAAGAAAAAAGCCAGCATATCAGAACATAAAGAATAAAAGAAGATACAAATAGTAAGGTACACAGGGCGATAAACGACTAGGGACGTGGAACCATTCCGGGAGCCAGGTTACAATCCTTAAACCAAACAAGGACCGGGATTGTACCCCTTCGCCTGAATAGCTCACTGTCTCTACCCATTTATCGTTAGAGATAAGTTAAACAATCATGATCAAGAGTTCCAGGTACAGGGGCTGGACAAGACTTGGACAGAGCTAGACACCATTCAATTACAATCGGCCAAACAAGTACTACGGCTTACTACTTAACTAACTAGGGTTGTCACAAGCCTAATTACTAACAAGATGCAAGTGAGAATTCCAAATCCCAAGCCCTGCAGACCATCCAGTTATCCTTCCGCGGGTTGAGAGTTATAGGTGGGTACATTGCCCGGAGACAAATGTACCCTTAGGTGACTTAGAGGGTGCAACACATGACAGTGTGCTGGAAATGTGCTCTACTCGTCGGCAAGCTACAAGTCTATTAAAGCGCCCAGATAACGAGATTGCCTGTGACTGGGAATTCTCCATGTTCTAGTTTGATCTAATAATTAGCCTAATCCAATTTAGCGCGAGTCCCTGGCCGTGGTACCCAGGAAGTCACGTCCTAGACATGATGCAAGACAAGACAAGTGATTTGCACAGAGCAACAAGTAGTACACCCACGGTGTCAAGACAAGTCAAGTTACAAGCTATCAGGGCAAGTCAAGTCATGTCAAGTCAGGAGTGCGCCACCGCGGGCCACTTTCAAGTCAAGCCGAGTTATCAAGTTACAGGTTCAAGTTACCAAGTTACGAAGTTATACGCCAAGTTATTAACAAGATAGGAGAAAACTAGCCGCAAGCCGAATCATGTCAAATCATAGAAAATCGTGTCAAGACGTGTTAGACCAAGTCAAGTGTGGTGGACAAGAAAATCTCAAAAAACAAAATTTAGCCAGAAACCAAGGACCAAGGTCCACAGAGCACAGGGTGTGCTGGGCTAAAGGCGACCCAAGGGGGGCGCCGGGCAAGGCTCGGGCTAGGGTGCGCGAGCGGCGTCAAGAGACGCGCTCGAGGAACAACCGCAACACACCAAAGGCGCGAGCGGGGGCAACGCGGAGCCAGAACGCGCGAGGGCGCGTCCGACGGGCGCGGGGCGCAGCGCAGCGGAGTGCGCGCGGGAGGGCGCGGCGCAGCGGAGGGCGCGCGGGAGGACGCGGCACGAAGTACGCGTGGGAGGGCGCAGCGCAGCGGAGTGCGCGCGCAAGGGGGCGGCACGGAGTGCGCGCAAGGGGGCAGCGCAGCAGAGTGCGCGCGCAAGGGCGCAGCACAGCGGAGTGCGCGCGCAAGGGGGGCAGCGCAGCGGAGTGCGCGCGCAAGGGCGCAGCGCAGCGGAGTACGCGTGCAAGGGCGCAACGCAGCGGAGTGCGCGCGGGAGGACGCAGCGCAGCGGAATGCGCGCGCAAGGGGGCGGCACACGAGTGCGCGGGAGGGCGCAGCACGGCGGCCCGCGCGCGCAACGGCGCGGCGCGGGCACGGGTCCGTGTGGCCTTCTTCTTCTCCAAGTTGGCTGAGAAGAACACTAACAATGGTTCCAAGGTTCAAAATCTCACAACTTTGCCAATAAAACTCCAAATTCGGATTTTTAAAGTTCTAACTTGGGTGAAATTTGATTCTCTACAACATAGAGGCATCAAAACCCACCAAAACCAACTCAAAATAGATCAAAACCACTAATTTCCGAAAATGGGAAAAAGTTAGATCTAGAACAGATGAAGCTTCAAAACACAAAACATCAAGACCTAAGGTTATTCAAAACCATCTCCTTAAGCTAATGGACAAATAATATTGGGTCCTTATGTAGTGGCAAGGAGCACTTGCCTATGGTGTGGTGTTGTGTGGAAGAAGGAAGAAGAAGAAGAAAATTAATGGAGAATAAGAGGAGAGAAAGTTAGGTGGGGATATAATGAGGGTGGTTGTGGTGGAAATGAGGGAGGAGTGTAGGTTAAGGTGTTCCACTACATATTAAACCAACCAACTAAACCAAACCAATTAAAACCAAGCCGAACCAAAACCCGAAATACGAGAGAACCCAAAATTTTGCAAGTCGAGAAAATTAAAAATACAAGCCAAAATCCAACCACGAGCATAAATACGAAATACGAAAAATGAGGGTGACAAGACCCTTTCACCGGAGTCACAGATACGATCAAGGTATTGTTGACTGGGATTGCGAGATGCATTACGTCTTGGACATTTCCCACCCCTAGTACTTTGGGACGTCACATTGACCGAAGCTTATAGCAATTCATCTTTATCTACTATAATGAGTTCAGGAGTTCGAGTATAGTTCAAACGGTCGAAGACAGACCGTTTAGCTGATTGACAGCAATATTTGATCACTACTTCATGGTGATTATTACAGTAATATTTCTGATGTGGAGTTATATGTGGACGAGATGGTCCTGCGATCTTTCGCTTTTGTACAAGAAGTTCATGGAGATCATTTACAGTGACGGGATAAGAAGAAGTCGAAGGTACATATTCCTTAATAATATTATGAATATGATTTTGGTTCTTGAGATGCCTCGTCCCCTGTGTGTACAGAGAAGTACCGAGTTCATTGGCATAGGTGATAGGATTCTTGATTTGAGAAACTCTTCATGTGTGCAATTTAGTAGGTGGTGTAGATTGTTCTTGATATAGGCTTGATGGTGTTCTACGCTGGTTCAGGTAATTATGCATGTCCGAGTCGTGTGCCACCTGGCTGTCTGTCTGAGACACCCTCAGTTTACCCTGCCTTGTTCTTGAAATATGCAGGGTAGGAAATTATGGCTCTAGATTGGTTGGTACTGGCCATAAGGAGTGGGCAGGATGCCCTGTTGTTCTGTGCACACTATTCCAGCACATTTGGCGTGGCGCAGATGAGCAGCAGGAAATAGACTTCGAGCAGAGGAGAGTCTAGTTTCTTGGCATCGATTTGATTATTTTTCCCAAGAGAAGTAGACTTTCTACTCAGAAGCGTTCTTGTATTGATTAGCACAGAGGCACAATCAAATGCATTTTCTACCAAGTCCAGGACTGAAAAATGATAAGGAGAGGCTATAGGGCGCTTTCCTTTATTCTGCACAGGGGCAGTGATATGCAACTTCTCCACCAAGTTTAGAACTGGGGAGGATGAGTGAATAGCCATTTGGTGTCACGACCCGCACCCGCTTCTTGAGATACGAGTGTGTGTCCAAGCCCAGCCTACGCCACGGTATCGACGGTAGTACGCTGTCTAGCCCACAATAAACAAATGCTCATAGGTACTAACTGCTCATTCACAACAACTAAATCAACTTTACAAATTTAGAAGTTTTACATTTGAAGAAGAATATAAGCTTTTACAATTATAGAAAACTACCACACATCTAACTAGTCTTATATGGTTTGGCCTTCGAGTCTCTATCTCCCTCAGCACAAAATTAGGCACGTCATCCTCACCTATAACAACGATCCAGTCAGGAAAGGACAAAGTACAACCATATTACAATTAATGTTGTTAGCCCAAAATAAGTTAGAACAATGAGAAACAATGATGGCAAAGAGTATATAAAGAACTAGCAAGGTATAAACTATTAAGATATGAACTAGCAAGATATGAACTAGTAAGACAGGACCTAGATAAAGGAACAATGAAAATAACAATGTGTGTGTGAAATACCTTTTAATATGTGAACAGTTGGGCTAATACGGCACATCATACGATGGCTATCCACAATAATAAGGTACAGCTAACTCATACGTGGAGTGTATGACTTAGCTATCCACAATAACAATATTTTAGTTTGTTCACGTACTTACCGAGTATTTTCCCTCCAGACTCACTAACAATCAATAACGATCAATGATACACTAAGAAGGATACAATAACTATGGTGTCACAATCGTGTCTCAATGAAATATCAAGCAATGTCTTAACGGGATATCAAACAAGGAAACGATAGAGAAAACGTTATAATGAACTAAAACATAATGCAATACTGTACTTGCCTGAATCCTTGCACAAACTGTAGTCACAAGTCAATGATGCAAGGAACGCTGATCTATAAGCTATCAACCCATATTACACATCATACCATGAACCGTGTACGAAAACTACAAGTCAATTGTAATATTCTAACTCTAAAATCATAGAATAAGTGACTAATTGGTTAACTAATCTAATAATAGTTAATTCTGGAATAAATCACTTAAAAACCTCGTTTAACCTATAATAATCTGAAATAGCACCTAAACTAGGAAGTTTTGGCCACAAAAAGTCATGTTTCTAATTTTGAAAATCATGGCACACAAATCGAGACGTGCCATTAACTATCTAGTCAAACGTCATGAACTCAAGATTTTGAAAGTGCACCTTGGTAAATTTCAGTACCATGAGTGCGCTAGAATCGACCGTGCTGCAAAATCACATTTTGGTCAAAAGATATCACTGTTATGGCTAACCGTGACCAAAACGGTAATTTACCGATCAATTTTGAGTTCAACTGAATAACTAAAATACTAAACGAACCTATGAAATTCTGGGAAAATTTTGTGTCGAAGATCGTCATGTTAACTTTCCAAAACTTTAAACGGATCGCAAATCAGAGTTCGGGATCTCTTAGGATCTCGAAAACCGTGTGACGTGTTGAGTTTTGGACAACAAACACTCACAGAATTCTCCAGAAATTCAGGATCAAAATATTTGAAAATAAGTTATAAATTCTTAAATTTTACCTCAATACGAATCCAACAAAAAATGTCATGCTAAAATCACGTCGGGGTTGATGACAATCGCTCCGGAAAGTCGGGGTCTCCAAAGAGCAACTCTCTCAAAACGGCCAAGTGAATATTAGGGTTTACGAAATACTTTATATATAATATATATAATATATATATATATATATATATATATATATATATATATATATATAGGAGAGAGAAAGAGGCAGTTACTATAGCTGTAGTTGGCGCCGACAGGTGGGCTCCCCCCAGGTGGATGACTGGGTAATTATTTATTTAATTCAGAAAATCATTTAAAAATATTTTAAGTCCAAATAAATCAAAATAAATTGCAAAAAATGCAGAAAATTTTTAGAAAATATTTCTAAGTGTCTAGAATCTAAATAAAATATTTAACACAAAATATCATCATTTGACCTCATAATAAATTCCAAAAGCCTATAGAATATAAATTCTATATGTTTTAATTGTCTAAAAATTCTAAAAAATTTAAAAAAATTCAGAAAAATCCTAGAATATTCTAGAAAACATTTCTATTCATCTAGAGCCTAAATAAAAATATTTGGTCCAAAAATACCGCCGAATGACCTTACGGTAAATCCTGAAAGTCTTTAAAAATAATAAACCCTTAAATAATAAACACTAAAATATTCAAAAAATATAAAAATATATAAATAGCTAAATAATACATATATAAACTATTTAGATGTCATATGACCTTAATATGGTCATAGCTCACCTACAAGATTCGATATGACTTCCAATGATCATAAAATTAATCATAAACAAATAAACTTAAATTTTTAAAAATTTGGAAAGTGGGCATACAAATGGCGTTGTCCCTTGATTGGCGCGCCCTTTAACAATTTCAGAATTGGTGAGAAAGAAGAAGTGGCCATGTAGCGCTGTCCGTTGTCCTCTGATTGGCGTCAGGGTAGTGGTTGGAGCACTCTCTACCAATTTCAGAATTGGTAAGTGTCACACCCAGAACCAGAATACTGGAGAGCGGGGGCGAACATAGCCAGCTACGTATATTGAAATGGAAACTACCTCGCTATACGGTCACGGCTGTCTAGATATGAGGGTTTACTACAAGCCAACGGTCTCTTAAGGTCGAGCCTATTGTCTCAATCTCAAGCAAGTAATATAATTACAAGATGTTAGACCACCAAATACAATAAAAGACGTCCCAAATATTACATATTTAGCTGATCATGAAGCTAGTCGTATAAAATGCGAGGACTAGCAAGAGTTAAGTCATACATGATCAACCCTAGGATTTGTTAATCATGTTTACAGCCCGTAGGCAGACGGTAAGTAAATGTGCATCGAGCTAACAGGTGCTCGTCGGCTAAACGCCTCAAAAGAATAAATTTACAATAGAGTGAGTGAAACAAAATAGAAAACCCACTCGTAGCCCGGGTTCCTTCTAGTCGCCACCATCGGGCTGAGATTCGGTAGATCCTCGGGAGCTGCTCCGAAATCTGGCCACACAAAACCAGCTGGGTTAAACCCCAGAAAGAGCAAGTGCCACAAAGGAGGCCACAAAATAAGAACAAAACCAGCATATCAGATCATAAGAAAATGGAAGAAAAATACAAGTAATAAAAGTACATCAGGACAATGAACGACTAGGGACATGGAACCATTCCAGGAGCCAGGTTACAACCCGTAAACCAAACAAGGACCGGGGTTGTAACCCTTCGCCTGAACAGCACTTGTCTCTACCCATTTATTATTAAGATAAGTAAAACAATCATGTGCAGGAGGAACCAGGTACTGGGATTAGACAAGACTTAGACCGGGCTAGACGACATCCATTCACAAGCGGCCAAGCAGTTACTACGGCTTACTACTTTAACTAACTAAGGTTATCACAGGCCTAATTACTAACAAGATGCAATGAGAATTTCCCAGTCCCAAGCCCTGCAGACTATTCAGTTATCCTTCCGCGGGTTGAGATTATGGTTGGGTACATCGCCCTGGAGACGATATACCCTTAGGTGACTTAGAGGGTGCAACACATGACAGTGTGCTGGAAATGTGCTCTACTCGTCGACAAACTACAAGTCCAATTAGAGCGCCCAGGTAACGAGATTGCCTGTGACTGGAAATCCTTCATGAACTATAGTTTGATCTAATATTAGCCTAATCCATATTCAGTGTGAATCCCTGACCGTGGGAACCAGGAAGTCACGTCCTAGACATGATGCAAGATAAGACGGGTGGATTACACAAGCAAGCAAGCAGGAACACCCACGGTGTCAAAGTTGGTTATGCAAGTCAAGTTAGCCGTCGCACAGCATCAAGTCAAGTCAAGTCAAGTTACAAGTTACAAGTCAAGAGTGCGCCGCCACGGGCCACTATCAAGTTATCAGGTTACAAGTCAAGCGTGCACCCCATCGGGTCACTATCAAGAAAATTAGAAAGTACTGGAATCATAAATCACGTAAATCACGAAAAACGTACTAGTCATAGTAAATACTGAAAATCGTGTCAGGTCGTGTTGGGTCAAGATAGTCATGCTGTGTGGAATAAGATCTCAAAACCCAATCCGCAAAAGAGAGCCAAGTTCAAGAAATAAAACCAAATCATTTGGACAATGGGTTGCGCAAGGGTGGAGGGCGCAGGAAGTCAGAGGGTTAGGTTGTGCAGGGTGTCAGAGGGTTGGGTTGGACTGCGCCAGGAATTAGATGGCGCTGGGTTGAGCTGCGCAGGGGGGCGAAGTGCGCAGGCTTCAAGTGCGCGGGGTTAGACTGCGCTGAGTCAGATTGTGCTGGATCCAAGTGCGCTGGGGGGTTGCACAGATATTGAACGGCGCAGGATCCGGGTGCTGGAAGCAAGCGCAAGTCAACCCAGCGCTAAGGAGCACTGGCCGGGAAGTGTTACGCAATCCGGCCTTGCGCTAAAGAGCGCAGGCCGAGGGAAGCTGGCGCAATCTGGCCTTGCGCTAAAGAGCGCAGGCCGAGAGGTCTTCTTCTCCAAGGCTGAGATGAACTTCTCAAGAACACCAAAACTTCAATCTTTCATATCTTGGTCAAATCAAAACCAAATCTAGATTTTCAAAGTTCTAACTTGGATGAAATTGAATTCTCTTCCACATAGAAGCATCAAAACAAGCAAAAATCAAAGTTTGATAGATCAAAACCAAGAATTTCCGAAAATATTTAAAACTTAGATCTAGAACAATGGAGACTCCAAATCACAAAATGCCAAGTTCTAATGTTGTTCCAAATCATCTAATTAAGCTAATTGATAAATAAAAAATAGGTCCTCATGTGGTGGCAAGGTGCACTTGCCTATGGGTGTTGTGTGGAAGAAGGAAGAAGATGATGGAGAAAAATAAATGAAAGTAAAGAGGAGAGAAAAGTTATGTGGGATTTAATGGTGAAGGATATGTTGGATTGAGGGTGGAGGTTAGGCTAAAGTGTTCCAAGCATATTAAACCAAACCAAACCAATCCTTCTCCAGAAAATAAAACCAAGCCATGCCAAAACCCATTTTACGAGAAAACCAAAATCTGCAAGTCGAGTCAAAAATACCATTACAGGCCAAACTCCGAGAAGAGAAAATACAAGTCGAATACATGCAAGCTTAATTCAAATACGTATTCCAAATATGGGCATTACAACTCTACCCACTTAAAAGAATTTTGTCCTTGGAATTTAAATCAAGATGCTAGAGATGTAAGAGCCAGCTATACTATCCATAATTAAGCTATATTAAGCAAACAATCAAGCAATCATACATGCAAGCAAGGGATGGAAAGCATAAGGCATAAGGAAGATATTATACCTTACGAGTCAAACAGGTAGGGATATCGCGATCATGTCGTCCTCACGCTCCCACGTTGACTCACCTGGAGAGTGATGATCCCAAGCAACACGGACTAAGTTAATAGTCTTGTTCTTGAGTATCTTCTCTCTCCGGTCCAATATAGACACGGGCCTTTCCTCATACGAAGGTTGGTACCAACAACCAATTCGAATGGTCTAGGATATGGCTCAGTCGGGATATACCGTCGTAATTGAGACATAGAATATATCATATACTCACTTAGCGACGGTGGAAGAGCGAGACGATAGGATACATCTCCTACTCGCTCCAGAATACGAACGGCCCTATATACCTAGGACTAAGCTTTCCCCGTACGCCAAAGCGTATGATGCCGCGGTTAGGCGAGATCCTAAGGAATACATGGTCGCCGATAGCAAACTCTAAGGGACGCCGATGAGCATCGGCCCAATGTCGCTGGCGATCTTGGACAACTGAAGATGATTCCTGACTTTTTTGACAACATCACTGTCTGGGCAATCATTTCTGGACCGAGCATCTGCCTCTCTCCAACATCATCCCAGGCTAACGGGGATCTGCACTTTCTACCATACAGAGCTTCGAACGGAGCCATCTGAATACTGGCCTGGAAACTATTGTTGTACAAGAATTCTACCAGGTGCAGGTGATCTTCCCATAAACCACCGAGGTCGAGCGTGAAAGATCTCAACATGTCTTCAAGGGTCTGGATTGTGCGCTCCGACTGACCATCTGTCTGCGGATGATACGCTGAACTGAACTGAAGACGAGTTCCCAAACTCTCTTGCAAGCTACGCCAAAATGTGACGTAAATCTTGAATCTCGGTCCGAGGTGATACTGACGGGCACACCGTGAAGCCTGACAATCTGCCAGAGATACATCTCCGCTAGTTGAGCCGTTGACTGACCAATTCTGAATGGGAGAAAATGAGCCACCTTTGTGAGCCGGTCAACTATAACCCAAATAGCATCTCTACAAGCTGGGGATCTAGGCAATCCAGTCACAAAGTCCATGGTCACATGCTCCCACTTCCATTCTGGAATCGGCAAGGACTGAAGAAGTCCAGCGGGCCTCTGATATTCAGCTTTGACCTGCTGGCAAACCAAACACCGAGAGACAAATCAGGCTATCTCCCTCTTCATGCCATTCTACCAGAAATGCTGCGAATATCACGGTACATCTTCGTGCCGGGATGAATAGAATATTGTGAACTGTGAGCTTCTGCCATGACCTCCTGTCTGATATCTCTACTGGGTACACAAAGGCGAGTACCGTGCCGAAGTGTACCATATTCATGAATGCACAATTCTGGCCTTCTTCCTGCCTCACATTCTCTCTGAGTCGCTGAATCTTGGAATCTGTAGATTGCGCCATCCGGATCCTCTCAACTATGCTGGACTGAACCTGTAGACTGGCCATCAACGCCACGCTGGTAGGAAGAACCACTTCAATTCCCATCTTCTGAAGATCTGACAATAACTCTGGTTGCGCCATTAGGAGGTAAACTCCGGCTCTCCGGCTCAACGTATCTGCTACAACGTTGGCGTTCCTGGGTGATATTGCAAGTCCACATCGTAGTCTACCAATAGTTCGAGCCATCTTCTCTGCCGATATTAAGGTCCTTCTGGGTGAAAACATACTTCAGGCTCTTGTGATCAGTAAATATCTCCACTCTATCTCCATACAAGTATTACCTCCACAACTTAAGTGCAAACACTACTGCTGCCAATTCTAAGTCGTGGGTCGGATAATTTTTCTCATGATCACGAAGTTGTCGTGATGCATAAGATATTACCTTCCCATGCTGCATCAAGACACATCCCAATCCTCTGCCTGAAGCGTCGCAATAAACTGTGAATCCTCCGGTCCCATCTGAAGTGTGAGAATGGGAGCCGTTATCAAACCTCGCTTCAACTTCTCAAATGATTCCTGGCACTCTGCTGTCCAAGCAAACTGCACATCCTTACGGGTCAACTGGGTCATCGCGTCGAAATCCTTGTAAAATCTGAAACGAATCGCCGGTAATAGCCGGCTAATCCAAGAAAGCTGCGAACCTCTGCCACTGAGCTAGGTACTGGCCATGATCGATAGCCATAATCTTCTGGGGATCCACTTCCACTCCTCTTCGAGTAATGATGTGACCCAAGTACGATATGCGATCAAGCCAGAACTCGCATTTACTGAACTTGGCGTACAAGTGGTGTTCTCTAAGCGTCTGAAGGACGATTCTGAGATGCTGCTCGTGCTTTGCTTCGCTCTTGCTGTAGACCAGGATATCATCTAGGAACACGATCACGAACTGATCCAAGTAAGGCATAAAATGTGATTCATGAGGTCCATGAATACGGCTGGCGCATTAGTCGCTCCAAAGGGCATAACAAGAAACTCCAATGTCCATACCTCGATCGAAAAGCTGTCTTCGGATGTCTGCTCTCTAACTCTGATCTGGTGGTATCCTGACCGCAAGTCTATCTTCAAAAACACTGAAGCCCCTTTGAGTTGATCAAACAAGTCATCTATCCTCGGAAGAGGGTATCTGTTCTTGATGGTCACTGAGTTCAAGGTACGATAATCTACACATAGCCTGGACGTACCATCCTTTTTTTTCACAAGAAGCATCGGGGCTCCCCAAGGTGATCCACTTGCACGAATGAATCCCTTGGTCCTGAGTTCTTCAATCATCTTGTACAAAATCTCCAACTCTGACGACGCCATCCTGTAGACTCGCTCTGATACTGGTGCTGTCCCGGAGATCAAGTCTATAGTGAACTCGATCTTCCGCTCTGACGGCATTTCTGGAAGTTCTTCTGGGAAGACATCTGGGAATTCTTCAACTATCCTGGGAAATACTGCTGCTACTGCCATCCGCAATACTGGAGAAGATGGTTCCACTGCGCCTCTGGAAAATAAAAACTCTGGCTCGCCTGGAATGCTAAAAACAACCCTGCCAATGTGGCAGTCTATCCTAGCATACTGGTTCCTCAACCAATCCATGTCTAAGACTACATCATAGTCTGCCATAGGGAATTCTATAAATCTAGCGGAGAACTCTCTACCGCTAACTACGATCCGACACGAGGAAAACACTCGATCTACTTCCACAAGACCATTACCAGTAAGTATATTAAGCCTCATTGCTAATGACTCGGACTCCAATCCTATCCGTATCGCGAATCGTGCAGACATGAATGAATGCGATGCACCAGAATCAAATAATACCAATGGAAAGGAGTTGACGAGAATAGTACCTGCCACTACCTCACCTGGTGCAACTTCTTCTTCCATAGCCATCATCATGGCCTGACCTCTAGTGGGTCCCCTCTGCTGGAAACCTCTCTGCCTGCTCTGTACTTGGGCTTGGGTATACTCTGCTGGTTCTGCTGATGAAATGCCTGGGCCTGAGGCAACAATGGCCTCGGGTACTGCTGCTGCTGCATAGGTGCTGGTCCCCTAACCGATGGACTGGTTAGGTTCGAAGAGGATGAACTACCTCTATTCGGGCAGGCTCCTATCTTGTGATCTGCCGCTCCACAAGTCAGGCACAATCCTTGCGCCCTACGACAATCCGCCACTACATGGCCTGGCTTTCCACAATGAGAACATCCCATCGCGAAAGTCTGCTTCTGCTTTTGCTGTTGGGTACATCGAGGTTGAATGCTGAACCGACGTCACTGAGGCCGCCCGCCTCGGAGTTCCAATGGTCAACTCCTAGCTGCCGGAGCTGGAGCTGATGATTGGTGCATCTGACTGTAGGACCGCTTCCCACCTCTGGTCCTATCCACGATCCTCTAGGAGGTGTACTCATGCCTCCTAGACGCTCTCAATACTGCATCAAACGTCTGGTGCTCGAACTGCTCGACTGCCAACAAGATCTCCAAATGCAGTCCCTGCTGGAACCGCTGGGCCCTATCAAACTCGATCGCCACCAAGGTGGGGGCAAACCTACTGAGTCTAAAAAACTCAGATGCATAATTGTCGACCGTTCTGCCTCCTTGCTTCAAGTTGGTGAATCTCGTCTGCAGGTCGTACCGAGCTACAGCATCGAAATACTTCGTCTGGAATCTCTTTCTAAATACTGCCCAAGCAATGGGTGCCACTAATCCCATGGCTTGCGCTGCCCACCAACTGCGAGCCAAGTCCAGCAACTGTAGGCGTACCACCGCCACCTTCTCATTCTCAGGGGTCCTAGCTGCTTCCAGAATTACCTCGGTATCCTGAAGCCAAGCGTCCGCGGCAATCGCATCCTCGCTGCGTCGAAAAAGGGAGGGTTCAAGCGCTTGAAGCTGTTGGCCACGCTGTTCCCTGGATGACCGTCTCTGGTCAAAGCATCTGCCACTGCCTGGTGCAAGGCGTCTCTGCGACGATCCTGGGAAGTTATCAAGGTCCTAATGAGACCTACCAAGGTGCCATCGTCAGGGTCTGCGGGCTGGACGGGTCGAACTGGGGGCTCTCCTCCAGTAGGTACAACTCTGGAGGCTACTCCGGAATACTGGACTTGATCTCCGGGTTGCTGGTCCACGGAAGTGCTCCACCTTGCTGATCGGCGGGGTCAGGTACAGTACCGCTGAAGAAGATGACACAGAAAACAATAAGGAAGGACCAGGACAGATCAACGATACAAGCATATGATCAGGTCAAGAATTCCAGAGATTCAGAGGATATGAATGGAGATCAAGAACGAGTACTGATTGACACATCTATCAGGTAAACCCTCACATTTCTTGATTGACAAGACCTGTATGGGCCACCACTTAAACCATGTCACGCTCCAGAACCAGAATACTGGAGAGCGGGGGCGAACATAGCCAGCTACGTATATTGAAATTGAAACCACCTCGCTATACGGTCACGACTGTCTAGATATGAGGGTTTACTACAAGCCAACGGTCTCTTAAGGTCGAGCCTATTATCTCAATCTCAAGCAAGTAATATAATTACAAGATGTTAGACCACCAAATATACAATAAAAGGCGTCCTAAATATTACATATTCAGCTGATCATGAAGCTAGTCGTACAAAATGCGAGGACTAGCAAGTGTTAAGTCATACATGATCAACCCTAGGATTTGTTAATCATGTTTACAGCCCGTAGGCAGACGGTAAGTAAATGTGCATCGAGCTAACAGGTGCTCGTCGGCTAAACGTCTCAAAAGAATAAATTTACAATGGAGTGAGTGAAACAAAATAGAAAACCCACTCGTAGCCCGGGTTCCTTCTAGTCGCCACCATCGGGCTGGAGGTTCGGTAGATCCTCGGGAGCTGCTCCAAAATCTGGCCACACAAAACCAGCTGGGTCAAACCCCAGAAAAGCAAGTGCCACAAAGGAGGCCACAAAATAAGAACAAAACCAGCATATCAGATCATAAGGAAAATGGAAGAAAAATACAAGTAATAAAAGTACATCAGGATAATGAACGACTAGGGACATGGAACCATTCCGGGAGCCAGGTTACAACCCGTAAACCAAACAAGGACCGGGGTTGTAACCCTTCACCTGAACAGCACTTGTCTCTACCCATTTATTGTTAAGATAAGTAAAACAATCATGTGCAGGAGGAACCAGGTACTGGGATTAGACAAGACTTAGACCGGGCTAGACAACATCCATTCACAAGCGGCCAAGCAGTTACTGCGACTTACTACTTTAACTAACTAGGGTTATCACAGGCCTAATTACTAACAAGATGCAATAAGAATTTCTAGTCCCAAGCCTTGCAGACTATCCAGTTATTCTTCCGCGGGTTGAGAGTATGGTTGGGTACATCGCCCTGGAGACGATATACCCTTAGGTGACTTAGAGGGTGCAACACATGACAGTGTGCTGGAAATGTGCTCTACTCGTCGGCAAGCTACAAGTCCAATTAGAGCGCCCAGATAACGAGATTGCCTGTGACTGGAAATCCTCCATGAACTATAGTTTGATCTAATCATTAGCCTAATCCATATTCAGTGTGAATCCCTGACCGTAGGAACCAGGGAGTCACGTCCTAGTCATGATGCAAGATAAGAGGTGGATTACACAAGCAAGCAAGCAGGAACACCCACGGTGTCAAAGTTGGTTATACAAGTCAAGTTAGCCATCGCACAGCATCAAGTCAAGTCAAGTCAAGTTACAAGTTACAAGTCAAGAGTGCGCCGCCACGGGCCACTATCAAGTTATCAGGTTACAAGTCAAGCGTGCACCCCATCGGGTCACTATCAAGAAAATCAGAAAGTACTGGGATCATAAATCACATAAATCACGAAAAACATACTAGTCATAGTAAATACTGAAAATCGTGTCAGGTCGTGTTGGGTCAAGATAGTCGCGCTGTGTGGAATAAGATCTCAAAACCCAATCCGCAAAAGAGAGCCAAGTTCAAGAAATAAACCAAATCATTTGGACAATGGGTTGCGCAAGGGTGGAGGGCGCAGGAAGTCAGAGGGTTAGGTTGCGCAGGATGTCAGAGGGTTGGGTTGGACTGCGCCAGGAATTAGATGGCGCTAGGTTGAGCTACGCAGGGGGGCGAAGTGCGCAGGCTTCAAGTGCGGGGTTAGACTGCGCTGAGTCAGATTGCGCTGGATCCAAGTGCGCTGGTGGGATTGCGCAGATATTGAACGGCGCAGGATCCAGGGGTGCTAGAAGCAAGCGCAAGTCGACCCAGCGCTAAGGAGCCCTGGCCGGAATTGTTGTGCAATCCGGCCTTGCGCTAAAGAGCGCAGGCCGAGGGGGAAGCTGGCGTAATCTGGCCTTGCGCTAAAGAGCGCAGGCCGAGAGGTCTTTTTCTCCAAGGCTGAGATGAACTTCTCAAGAACACCAAAACTTCAATCTTTCATATCTTGGTCAAATCAAAACCAAATCTAGATTTTCAAAGTTCTAACTTGGATGAAATTGAATTCTCTTCCACATAGAAGCATCGAAACAAGCAAAAATCAAAGTTTGATAGATCAAACCAAGAATTTCTGAAAATATTTAAAACTTAGATCTAGAACAATGAAGACTCCAAATCACAAAATGCCAAGTTCTAATGTTTCCAAATCATCTAATTAAGCTAATTGACAAATAAAAAATAGGTCCTCATGTG
This sequence comes from Iris pallida, assembly GCA_029216955.1. Taxonomy (NCBI): domain Eukaryota; kingdom Viridiplantae; phylum Streptophyta; class Magnoliopsida; order Asparagales; family Iridaceae; genus Iris; species Iris pallida. The sequence goes on from JANAVB010018599.1 coordinate 6,184,268, forward strand.
GTGGCAAGGTGCACTTGCCTATGGGTGTTGTGTGGAAGAAGGAAGAAGATGATGGAGGAAAATAAATGAAAGTAAAGAGGAGAGAGAAAAGTTAGGTGGGATTTAATGGTGAAGGATATGTTGGGTTGAGGGTGGAGGTTAGGCTAAAGTGTTCCAAGCATATTAAACCAAACCAAACCAATCATTCTCCACAAAATAAAACCAAGCCATGCCAAAACCCATTTTACGAGAAAACCCAAAATCTGTAAGTCGAGTCAAAAATACCATTACAGGCCAAACTTCGAGAAGAGAAAATACAAGTCCGAATACATGCAAGCTTAATTCAAATACGTATTCCGAATATGGGCATTACAGTAAGGAAGAGAAAGTGGCTACAGAGCTTTTCTCCAAGCTTGGCGTAGAAGTCATGATTGATGGATTGGGGGACTTCAGAGTCCAGATGGCGCGTACCTTGTTCTTGGTAGCAACAGTACTGGTGCGCTTGGCACCCGCTGCGCCAATCATGGCTTCGTCAGCAGTTTGGTCGACCTTCACGACCAGAGTCTTCTGCGTCGTGCCGATCACACAACATCGCATTGAGTTGTCACTTTCTCGTCGGAGGAGAAAGTCGTCCCCAGTAGAGTCGCTATTTTGTTTGCAAAAACAAAAAAGTTTTGATTACAAACTGAGAAGAGTGTGTACAAGAGTACAAGTTGATTTTTGGGAAAGTATAACTATAGAAATCTGATCTGAAGACGATCACTTTATCCCTTGGACGAAGAATAAAGCCTTTGGAGAGTGCGGCAGCATGTGCTCAGGAGATTATGATCATTAGTGATCCTTTTGAAGTGATTTGAAACTCTATTTATAGAGTTCTGAAATAATTGTCAGACAGTTATTCTGATTGGAGCAGACAGCAATTGGCGCACCATCACCCTTCTCGCGAATGGTTAACTTAACTGCATGGGATGCATGGCATTCTGTAAGAGAGATATGCGTGGTCATGGATAGTGTCGTGTGCACGTTCTTCGAAATTAGAGACATGCATGCCACATCATCAAACTGCTTTTGGATGATAATTGATTGATTAGCGCCAACTGCCGGGCGCTATCTGCTGTTTAGTGCCATCTTCTTAATTCATTGATTACCTTGCACCAACTACGAGTGGTGTGAGGCAGCTGTCAGTCATTATGAAAAATTTGACACAATCTTCTCGAGTACCACGCGTTCAAGATTTGAAATGGATTTTTCTCGACTGACGTGCTGTCAGTCATGATGACAACTATATTTAGCTTCTCGGAGAAGACTGCCACGTGTCGTCCAGCGCCATCTAATGCCAGCGCTATTTGATGTCAGGCGCCATCTAATGACCAGCGCCATTTGATAATTTGAGTTTTGGTGCCTATCATGAGTAGCGCATAGTAATGTTTGATTCATTTGGAAATTCTACACCCCTACTACCAGAACCACTAATTAGAACCACCTACTCGAAACACCTACAAGCACCATTTACTTCTGGCTAGACTCGTACTCTATTGATGTGTCGGGATATGGATTTACTTGTACTTATCAGGGTGGAAAATACTCTAGTAAGTATGTAAACATTCTCAATCAACAAGAACCACCCCTGCAAGAAAGATAGTCGTCGCTGCTAGGCCAAGCGTGTGACGAGTCGTATTCACTACAAGTCTAATCGTTACAGATAGCCATCGCACGCTTTCTAAGCGTGTGATGTGCCGTATTTACCCACTAGCAGTTTACATGTTGAACTCGTAATTTCAAAACATACTGGATTAGTATCTTGTATTAGATTCACATTGTCTCATGTTATACTGAATGGACTCATATCACATTGTTCTAGTTTAGTTATCTCTATTTACGTCTTCATTGCCATGCTCTCCTATATCACTGTTTTACTTTCCTTGTTCTAACTGTTATTCTATTTCATTTCATGTCTCAAACTTTTCATGTTCATCAAGTATTACTTGCTATAACTGCTTTATTGTCTTTGTCACTTATTTGGAACTGCTAGAGGAGATGTGCTCGTTCCATCCTGACTGGATATATTTTTTAGATGATTGTCCAGAGGATATGTGCCCTACCTACTACAAATCCGAGGAGGGGATAGCTATCTTGGGTCAGATACTCAGGAGTGACCAAGAGACCTAGTTTTAGTTGACTTGTTTTAGATTCTCTGTTTGAACTTGACTTATAATAATTAGAGATTTTGACATTGTATTCGATATTGATTTGGATATTACTTAGTAGTTGTTGTTGATGTTTAGTCTTTATAGTTATTTAGACTTCTTTGATATCTATCGTGCTTTAGATTGTGATAGAGTATTATCATATCATTATACTTGTCCTCCATTCGGAGTTGAGATCTATGATAGGTATATTATATCTTTGTGTGAGTTGATAGTTAGCGACCTAGAACAGCATTCTACCGTCGATTCTGCGGCGTAGGCTGGGCGCTGTTACGTACTCGTGCCCCTATACCGGGTGCGGGTCATGACAGATATGATTAGAATATATTTATTTGTTTAAAATGATATATTTGGTAAAAACACGACCAACCACATCTTCATTGCAATATTAATCTTATCTTGACATTTTGTTAAAAAGTATATCTTTTGTAAATAAAAATATATATACTTTGTTTAAAATAATATGTTTCGTAATTTTTTATTGGCAGTACTAACTATTGTTAGGACCATCAAAATTCTAACAATCCTAAGATAGAAAATTATTTGTCCTAGGACTGTCAAAATGTTCTCTCGGAACTGTCAAAATTTAGGACTGTCTTTATGGCTGGATGTGTTGTCTAAATCAATTTTTGATGTCATCTCTTGATAAAATTACAACTAATCATTGTTGTCTCATATCATGTGATGTTCTCTAACAAAAAGAAAAGTTCATTTATCATAGGCTTAATCTGTCAACTAAATGACAATAAGTCGGCATGCAAACACCTATATAAGTTTAGTGGTATAACCGTAGATAACAAACAAAAAGAGGGACCTATTTGACCCAATAGATGGTGCATGAACCAGTAGGAGGAGGGGGACCTCAAAGCGCCTTGTTATCCCTGACTGGATAAGCACTCCACTTTTATATTTATCCTTGCATAGAGAAAGAATACGCATCCCCAACCCAACAAAAAAAAAAAAATATCACAGTACGGTCGGATGGTCGGAAGAGTCAAAGCCGACGGCATCGGCGGCTTAGAGGCCGCGATAGTGGTCGGATCGGAGCGGTGGACCGAGGAGATGGTGAACGGGAACAGCGTTCGTCTCGTCGAGGCCGAGTACGTCCGCAGGCACCACAGCCACGACCCGGACGACAACCAGTGCAGCTCGGCGCTCATCAGCACATCAGAGCCCCCGTCCACCTCGTAAGCAGCATGCACGCCGTCGACAGTTGAGAAAATCTTTATTAATCATGGACATGATCAACAAAGGCTATATGCCCGTGCATGCAGGTGTGGTCTCTGGTGCGGAGGTTCGACCAGCCGCAGCAGTACAAGCCCTTCGTCAGCAGGTGCAGGTGCGTGGCCCAGGGCGCGCTGGAGATCGGCAGCGTCAGGGAGGTCAACGTCAAGTCCGGGCTCCCCGCCACGACCAGCACCGAGCGCCTCGAGCTGCTCGACGACGACGAGCATATACTCAGCATCAAGATCGTCGGGGGCGACCACAGGCTCAGGGTTCGATTCAATTAATCCCCTTCTCCTCTACTACGTACCATCACGTCATCAGCATGTTTAATCACTCTAATTGAAAGTATATATCTTTATTCTCAACAATGGTATATATATATATATATATATATATATAGAGAGAGAGAGAGAGAGAGAGCCTAGTGGTTAAGAGAGATGTGTTCCCACCGGGAATCGATCTTTGATCACTCGGGCCGCA